>LYUA01000162.1:575859-586130 GCA_002093875.1 Calopteryx splendens
TAATAGTAATTTGATTTTTACGATCCAAATACTAAGGTGATATCGCATCTGTAATTTGGTCCAGAAAATTTCAGCCATTCGAAAACACGCAATTAATGCCCTAGACGTGATTCTTGCGATAGATAATCGCAAGATTAGAAGCGAAAGATAATCGCAAACATAGTATTTTTGTGCCCGGTATCGGACTCTTGCATTAACCTTCAGAGTATAAGAGTCCGTTATACAATTCCCCATCCATATGAATTCCCTCCATGGTAGGAGTCTAATTTTTATTTTAACTTTGCTGGGATAAATGAAATGGTCGTTTGCTGGGATAAATGAAGCTTTTGGATGCTCCCTATTTCTTTCTTTCTTTCACTATTTACAAAGATAGTGTTTGCATTTCTCTTGAACTGAAGATTCCTTTAATTCTTCCTCCGTTGCTCTTTACTTTCATTTCGTATTTTGGTTACTTTGTTAACCTTTGTACCATCAGTGTTTTATGAAAATGTGATTATGTTCACTGCAATTCATTCCTTTAAATCCTTGTGATTATTGTAGTGAAATCATTACTTTCAATTGGCTAGGTAATATAATCACGTACCTCGTCCATGTAAGGATTGAATTGCAACAAATAACAATTTTTAATATATTCTATGTTAATGTTTTACTGTTCGACGAATTCATATCTTCCGCAAATCTGTCCTGTGAGATCGTCAATTCACTTCATTTGTAATTCTTCCTTTTATTATTCTTTTTCAATGTGAAGTGGGATATCATTCCTTTCTAAAATTGACACTGAATAGCCTATCTCTCCGTCTGCCTACCTCTTACTAGACACCCTCTTCATCTGTTCTTGGAAGAACTTCCTCTAAATTACCTTCAAAATATTATCTTGAATTACTTTCTTTTAATTCCCATTTCAGGTGAGAGTTTTGCTGTGGCAATCTCATTTTGAGTTAAACAGTATGCTGATATTACTAGTTCATAGTTGTTTGACTATTATTTTTACAGTGTCTTAGGAATGTAAATGACTTAGAGATTGTATTTTATGGGTACTGAAAAAAAATTTTTGTCATTCAGCAATATAATTCTGAATCTCTCTCTCTCTCTCTCTCTCTCTCTCTTTCAGGGTATAACCATCAAGCCACTTGTTAAAATCCTCAACGTTAAGCGAGCCGAGAAACGGAAGCCTACCATGAATGAGAGGATACATGAAAGGGTATGTCTTGCCTTTCAAGTCGTAAATCCTGGTTCATTGAGATATCAATAGATATGAATGAATCTTTTAAAAATTGTCCATCCTCTCTTCCAGAAAATGGGCTCTAAACTATAAGTTTTTATTATCTTGCAGTGCATCGACCATATAATGGCAGGGATAGAAGACATTCTTGGTCACCATGGAAATTACCATGTGAGAGACAAGTAAGTTTTACCTTAACTTTTTTAAATTCAAAGTGGAAGCAACTCTAAAGGTTGATGCCATGCTTTACTGTTGAGTGTAATTGAGCTGTAATTTACCAGAATAAATTTAAAAGTGTTTCATTTGTGTATGAGTTCATGGAGAATATTCTGCCATAGTTGAGAAAAATCAAACTCATATGCTTGGTACTTCATAATAAGCTCTTGCAAGGATGCAGATGAAGAGTATACAGAGTTTAAGCAGCGTTCTTCTTTGTAATACTCAGCTGTTTCAAATTGTGTTTTACTTTCAAATTTTATTTATTTTCATTTCAAGCTAATGTTTCAATGGTCAGTTGATCTTATTTAATTGAATGGAAACAAAAAAAATTTCATTAAATCCACTTTGGGAAGTCTCTTGATTCAACACCCCATTATTTACTTTCTTTTGGTAAATACCTGTTTTCTGCACCTCAGCTCATTATCAAGTCAAGAATTTTTATTAGAATAACTTATTTTTATTTTTGATTTTTGAATTACAATATCCGTAATTAATGTAGAATCATCTAAAAAATAACTTTCCTCAGTTCCAATTTCAATACCTTTCCTTTCATTTCAACTTTCACTCATCTTGCAAATGCAAACTCTATGAAAATAACAAAATTTTAGTTGGTAATAAAAATAAGAAATTTGTTTCAAATTATTTTTATTTTCACGCATTTAAAAGTAAATATTTTTTTTAGCAAGCAACAAAACCGTAGGTTATAAATATTTTTCATCTTGATGCACTGTAATAATTCGGAAGAAAAAGCTCTTTGCATCCCTTTATTGAGGTTCCTTGTAAAGACAAAACGTTGTCAGGCTTGCATCTTTCTGCCCTCACTTAGCCTACACTCAAGTTATATCTTCTATGATTAAATTTCCTCAGCACTATCTTCTAGACTCCCCAGGACTGCACTTGAAGGAAGCTGTTCCTCTCCATATCTCCCAAACACATTTTTTCTTCTATAACCAACTTTCCCTCATGACTCAACCACTCCTCTTTCAACAATATATTACTCTATAAGTTTCATTTCTTAGAAAGTCTTCATATTTTTCCATAGCACATTTCAAAATCTTCTAGTCTGGCACCTACCCTCTCCCTGATTACTCCTGTTTTCCCAATTGTAAAACGCCATATTCCAAATTAATGTTCAAGAAATCTTTTCTCCACTTTTTTCCTCAGCTTCCCACTCATTTCTTCATTCTTTGCAGTTGCATTATTTTTTACCACTCTTGTCTTTATTGTATGTTTACCACCCTACAGATTTTTTCTTCACAAACTGTCTCGATAGACTATGAAAATTATTCAAGAGCAACCTAGTGGTGGTATATTTTCATTCTAATGCTCCAGGCTATGCTGTAAGGATGCCTCATGTTATATATCAATCTTCAACAGCAAATCTATTAATTCTTTTATGAAACTTAACATCTTATTGTTTTCACGGACCAGAATTATCATAATGGGAATTTTCGAATTCTACATTCCGAGTGAAAAAGACATGGACTGTGGATAAATTTCACACCTCGTGGCATTAGTTACTCAAAAACAAAATCATTTTGTACATTAGAAATGTGGTGACAATGGACTGCGTTTTGCTCGACCCCAATCAAATGAAAAATTACGTAACAAGCACCATGCGAAGTCCAGTAGCTCACTTGATTGCCTGCTAACACAAATTGTCAGTTTGTATTTTACTACGGCATGTAATCCTTCTAGGCAATGACTTTTCTATTGTTTAGTGTTATTTTCTTTGGCTTTATTTTTTAAATATAGCCTCGATTTTCAGAGCATTTTTTTCAATCCAATTCCTACATTATGTGTCCTGACTATAGACATTTCACGTCTAATATTAACTTTTGGATCTCCAAGCAATTTTCATTATTATTTCTCGAAAATATGAATATAAATGATAGGTATACAAAGATGGGTATGTGTATTATTTATGTATTCACGTATCTTTTCAAAAAAAATAGTTATTCCACCAAAAATAAAAAAATCTTAAACACAAGCCCAGCACCTGTGATTTACCCCGTAAGAAAGGTCGAGTAACCATGCAGTCCGGAGCTCTCTCCTCTTCTGGCAGTGATCCGCTGTCACGTTTTCGTCTAACTCTTCTCACGAAATCGCATGGTTTGACAGTGTTAATGAGACTTCTCTTACAAACAGAGAGGAGGCACTTTTATTCATCCTGTGATGCATGCTAAACTGTGTACGTTTGTGTGTTGCGCATTGCATACACACAAGGATGAGACGATTTCCTGTTTATTCAATATAATATTCTCCGCCCCATTTCCGCTCTTTGTGGTCAATATTTTGCAACGACTTATTTATTTAATAGCCAAGTCATTACTTGCTTCATGTATCTGATGACCAGAGCCGTCTTCTGTAGCGTTTTCTATTTAATTATCCCTTGACAACTGTCTTCATTATGCCACCATGTCTCCAACTTTGTCCAATAAGGTTTTTTCTTTTCTTTTCGGAGTCCTCATCAAACTCATGTCTTTGCCCACTCTTCATAGAAGTTCCTCAGCTATTTCATTCATCTATTTGATCTTCATCATTCTCTTATAGCACTAAATTTCAAATGCTGTAGATATCTTTTGTGTTGCTTTCATTTTCTATTCCTCATTACCAAAAAATATACTCTGTGTACTTTAACTAAGCGCTTCCTCACTTCCAGGATTATGTTGGCAGCTGTCAGTAGACCTTTCTTTTCGGTAGAATGTGATGCAAATATTTTTTTAAATCTTGCTTCCTCCACCATAGCTGATTTGACTTCCAAAATCATAGGTGCCTACTTGTGCTTTTCCAAATTCTAGCTTTGTGCCATTATTACAAAATTAATTTCAACTAATATGTTGTCTATTTATAATTAGCATTTCTTACCTGAGTAACTGAGGCTTCATACCAAAAATACCGGTGCCGATGTATCCTTATCCTAGTTTTCTTGTCTTTATATCCCACATCAAATACTTTTAAGAGTTCACTCTAAAAATCCCCTTTGTCTCTTTCAGGTTCAAACATTTTGACAATCGCTACCTTAGGCAGTGGCTTGTGAGGGACCACAAAGGTGGAGCTGAACCGAAGATCCTTGAAACCTATTCCAAACTCACAATGAAGGATGCCATGGAGTTTATGCGGCGTAATGCTTCAACCATAAATATGGCTGGTACAGAGTCCATGTCAGCATTGTTCAGAAATTATACAGCAGGTGCAAATCTTAATATGAATGGAAGGTAAGTTCTCTTGATTTAAAAGCTCTATCATTCAAAGTAAGTAAATAAGATACTACCTTTATCACTGCATATATCACCTAGGAAAAACTTGTAATTAGGTATAAAATCATCACTTGGTTATTTTGCTGTAGGCATTGAAATGTTTGAGCCAGTTAGACAATTGATGGGAATTTGTAACTTGTGAATAGTTAGTGTAGATGCATGCTATGTGAAAGTAGAAAAAATGAATTTTTAGATGTAGGCTATAAATTTAATTTTTTTAAAGTAATTAATATAGCATGTTGATAGACATGAAAATGTCGATAATTAATTATTTCCAAGTGATAACTGTTCATTTGACAGAAAACTATAAATAACCTCATTATTAATACTCATATTTAAGAATCTTCATGCATCTTCTAGTTTCCCTTTTCAGTGGCTTTTATAGATTAGTGTAATTGGATCTTTAAGTCCCATGTATTGAATGCACCAGGGAAATGATTTACTCTTTAATAATAATAATAATAATCATTCTAATATTTAAGTAATATATGGTCTTATTAAGAAAGTCATATGAATGATGATCTTTAAATAGTTGATTATCTCACTGTAAAACAAATGCACTGAGCAAAATGTCATTAATTGAATTATGTTCTTGAAGAGCTGAATCCACATGTATAATATATTATCATTGCAAATAAATCAAACAATCAGGCAGTATTGGCATTTTTGTCACAGTTTTTAAAATAATAATTCTACTTATTGCTGTTGTTATCTTAAATTTATATGATGGCCTGAATTTCTAAATTACAAAATAGAACATTTTTTCAAATTCTCCAGAAACAAATGCAGTGTGTTAGAGGTTCATTGTTGCGAGACTAAAATATACAGAAGGAAATATTATATACGATGACATTTCCCAGTAATAATAAAGTAAAGTAAATTTATTCACACAAAAGTGTACACCAAATGTTTAAACATTAACCACAAATAGGTAAAAAATAGAGTGCTCATTTTCTTATTATGGTACTGGTTAATTCTTCATACACAAGGGTTGTGACATTGATGGTACAGAAGGAATAGATTTCCTATTGCACAGAATCTTTCATATCTACTTATTAGTCTACTTAAATTGCATTTAATGATAGTACCATTTATATTTTTGTTATTTTATAGACTTATATATAAAAAATTAAGATTATTCCATTCTTGCAAGCATCTATTTCTGGAAAAAGTTCCATGGTCCATTGAATTTTAACACTACAATTTATATTAAACATATGTTTATTAACTATCAAGCATTTGCACATAATTGATGTGTTGTAGGATTTTATCAGTGGCTTCTTGGATTTTGTTGTATACTCCAAACAAAGGATATTCTAGCTTCATTTCAGATTCTCAGGATGTCCTCTTCTTGGGAGAGGCATCCATTTATGGCTTTTAATATTTTCAATCCTTTATTGCTTTTGCAAATGATGTTCAAGGAAAAATTTAGTTTGTTACAATGTAGTAAACAACAGGATCCTGGACATGCCATAATGTCACAAAGGTAAAAAAACTGTATTTTGGTTAATTAATGCATTATAAATTATTGTTCGTATAAATTCTCATACTTATTCTTATTCAGGGAAACTTTTTTATCAGACTTGCTTTAATTATTGCATATTTAATGGTTGTTTACATTATGAGTTCTGTCTAAGGGCATGAAATTGAAGATAGTGGATGCTATTATTATTATTACTGTCAGCACTAAAGAAAAAAATAGTGTATTATTGAACTTACTTCTTTTCATAATTATCTAAGTAGGTTAATGTAATTCACCTAAACCTTACACCCTCAACCTCTCTTTTTAAAAGCTTATGAATGAATTATAATATGTCAAATTTGTATCTATTTTTAATAAAACTGCAATTTTATTGATTTTCTAACCAATAAATATTCTTCTATATTATTTTATACTTTGTCACCATAATTTGTTGCACATATTAAAATATTGAATGAATCAATGAAGCTCATTTATCATAGGTTTGAGTGTCTAAGGGTTAAGGTGGTAGCTAACAATGTATTTTGGTGAATAACAATCCCCATTTAAAAAAATGTATGTATTATGTAGATGTTTTGAGTTAACATGTGCTCTCAATATGGTTGTAAATTGAATGTAAAATAACTGTATATAACTCAAATAATCAAAAACGCTGAAGGAACTTGCCAGAGGTTAATTTCCTGAAATCACTTACCAGATACATATGTGACGCATGCATCACATACGAATTTTGGTTTTTGTGGAGGTGTTTAAAAATTCTTAATGAAAAAAGAGGGATGACATGTTTTTATTCTTTACTTTTTAAGTATGCTCAACTTGGGATGAGCATCTCAAAATGAGCATCCCTATCAAGAGCCATTATCTAAAAACATAGTTCTGAATTAGCGAATGATTGAATTCACAATGGCAAGGTCCTACAGTATTGACCAAACTTCATTTATTTTAGTGTGATAGTATAAGTCTCTCAAACGACAGTTTGCATGATTATATTCACAGTAAAATTCCATTTTTTCATAAAGCATCTATGTACAGACGTATGATTTTTACATCATTTTTAATGGTTATCAACTGTATTCCTCTCATCTTAGCCAGTAACTCCGAACTTACTCAGGATAATATTTCTTTTTATTCATTCAGGTAATATTTTAAATGTAAAATTTCTCATTTTATGTTAGCCATTTTAAGTTAGTTAGTCAGTTTTTATGGATATGAAGACACTTAATCTTCCATTCCATCATAATTTATTATGATCAATGAGCATAGGACCTCAAGTACTCTATGCCATACACATTTTTGTCATTGCATTCACAGCATCTTCCCATGTTTTAAAGTGTGACCTATCATGCAGAAATTGGTACATAACATTTTATTTTTTATAAAATATCAGTGCCCCATTATTTTTTCTCCTGTGTATCAGTTATGCTTTTTATTTTGAGTTTAATTGAAGAAACTAAGTATCTAACTGTAACATACCCTACAACTTGCGTGACTATGCCCCACCTCATTATTTAATGATCTTCATTTCGAGTTAAAACCCATAATAACTGTTAATGCAAGCAAATGCTTTAATGAAGTATAGAATAATATACACTTCTTAGCCTTTAGGAACTCAGAAATGGCATCTAGATGGATTATCACATTATTGAAGCATACAACTTTCACAGAGCATTTGCCTGAGTTTAATTGAAGTAGTTGGGATTACTCTAAGAATTAAATTAAATTCCTTTTTTTTTACAATTTAAAATTTTTTACGGTGTCCATCCCTTACTTCTTAGATATTTACTTTCTTATTTTTCTCACTCAGAAGTAGTATCATCAGCTTGCAAGAAAATGAGGGTGGTTGGTTGGCCTTTTCTATTTCCATTTGAACTTTCTGGAAGAAGAAGAAGAAAATTATAATGAAGCAATATGATTTCTTTTCTTTAATACTTATAGCTATGTCTGTGAATCACAAATCAATGAAAGTGAATGCCATTATCAAAACACCTATATTCAAACTAAAATTTTGAAACATGAGTTGTACGGGAACGTCTTCATCATTCATTAAGTCACTTACTTGAAAGAGATGAGAATACATTAAACTTTCTGATTAACTGTAATTCTGATGTGTTAAAATAGTGCTAATGAGAAAAATCTTCTTGTGTATGATGGCCTGCCTAGACTGTTTAAATGAAATTTTATGTGTCTAGTATAATTGATAATTTAAGTATTTCAGCAATTTTAGGAAAGGAATCCACTGCAAGCTGGTTTAGTAAATAGTTGAACCATTGTTTATTTATTTTACAAGTTCTTACTATTTATCTAGATCAACCAAAAAAGTCCATTATAATGATAATTTTAGTACAGAATATTTAATGCTTGAAAAAATATTGTTACACATAAATAATAAAACCAAGTGGTCCCAAATTAAAAATCTCTCCTGGAGAACTTGTAATGGAAAGGTAGGCATATACAGTAAAACCTGATTATTTCGAAATTCAAGGGATCTAAAAAATTTGACTGAAATATTTGGGTTTGAAATAAATAACCTTGAAAAAATATTTTATGATTCCATATTTGGACTCATTTTATCTTCCCATTGAAATACTAAGCAAATTGACCAAGCTAGCCAGTAACTCAATTTCTTCAATTCTAGTAATTTTTAGTTGGATTTAAAGCTCAGAAAGGAAGCACTTTCAGCCATGAGTATTTAGTAAAAAACTATACATATATATGAATGCATAACCATAGATGTGAATCAGTGCACAGTGGACTTCCGTCCAAGGACCTAACCCATGAAATCAGCATAACTAATGCTTTCAGAACAGGAATTGAAACAGAATCTTTTTTTTCAATTGTCTTTTCCCTACCCTCTAGAATCTTGCCCCATGGTCATTTTGACCTGATTTTCTTGCTTTCATTGAAATTTACTAGTAGATCATTTTGATTCTAGAACTTCAGCCACATTCTCTTTCATGATCATATCTCACTTAAGTGGAATTTTCATTAAGTCAGCACTACTCTATCACCTTCATATTTCCTTTGAGTGTTCTCCAAGATAGCACAAGGATTTTACATTTATCCAAATCAATATTATCACATCCTCCTTTGAAAAATTAAATGAAGTTTCCTACGCCCATGGTTCTTTTCTATTAATTATTGCCTTAACAAATTGCTTTAAAATTTCAATCTCTTCATAAAAGGATAATATTCTTTACTTAGAAAAATGTGTCATTTGACAAGTTCATGAAACAAACTTTTTCATCACTGCTGTGTGAAGCTACCCAGTTTCATTTCATTGGCAGGAATCCCACTTTATGCATGGAGTAAAGAGTTAAGTTTTTTTGAAGTAATATAGATTTCGTGGAATGAATTTAAAGCATGATGTAACTTCAGCAATTAGAGTACCCTAAAAACCCAAGCACTCTTAGTACTGCCTCCTCAAATAACATGGCAGTATTTATTATGCTTCATGGAATATGCTTGGCACATTCTTCCTCTTTGGTTCCTCTGGCAAGGTGACATGTGTTCCATCATTCATTGTCGTACATCAGAGAAGGAGTGTAGCGGTTGAGCTTTGGACCACAGTCATTTCAGTCCTCATCTCCCTCTCCACTCTGAATCATCAGGAGTGAGTACAAGGGGAACCCTAAAAAAATGACTGAATTGGTCTCTGAACAAGCTTGGAAGTCTTTCATTAGTGATCTCAAAGGGACTTTGAAATGAGTGTTGACTCTTGACTCAGTAAACCGTCTTCATTGTGTACTCCTCCTTTGTGGGTGACCATTATCTCCACCTCCTGCCACCTCACGAGGCTACCAATTCTCCCTTCATCATCAACTCTCTTTCTGAGAGTCCAGCTTCTATGACCTAGTAACTTTGACTTCCCTTTTATGTACCCAATCCATTGACTGAGCAAAAGAAGGTTGTGGTCGAATAAAATACTAGGTGCTACTCTTTAGTTGTCAATATTTTGAGTAATCCGCCCAAACCAGTTATAATACGAACTTCAGCTGCTAGATGCCACGTTGTGTGTACTTTAGCTCAGGGGTGCCCATCCCCCACAATGCTGATGGCGCATTCCCCCCCAAAACCAACAACCCCCCCCCCC
>LYUA01000162.1:586292-605083 GCA_002093875.1 Calopteryx splendens
TTTTTTCTATGGCGCAACTTGCGCCATACATCCCCCCTGTGGGTGGCCCTGCTTCAGCTGCATTTTTTTGAATGGGAGTGGTTCTTAGTTTTTGTTGTTTTCATTGCACCATGTTTTTCTCTGTCTGTAAAGTCCAAAACGTCTTCCACTGTGAAGTTTACTGCTTTGTTTCTGGTTTATAACCATACACCCATGATTCAACAACAGTTATGACTCTGCATTGGAAGTTTGGGTCATCTCCAACTGTTCTTTGTAGCTCAGGGTCTACATCAACCTGATGGTCTCGGAATGAACTTCACTACAATTTATCTTATGTTCAGTACATGATCAGTCATTTCGGAATTTGCAGACGGAGAAGAACATGGTATAACAAAAACAACAAAAACTAAGTAACACTTGCAATCATGAAGATACTGCTTCTCATACTGGCAGGTTAAATACACATTAAGTGGCATCTAGTGGCAGATATTCATACTGCTACTGGTTTGGGTGAAATATTGAATTTCTCAATAACCTTAGGTAGCACCTCATACTTGCAGGACAACTGGAAAATTCAGTTGGATGATGAATGTCATTATGCAGCAGAAGCTTGAACAAAAATTCACTGTAGGCATAGCAATTTAAGGGTAAGGTGCTGCTTCCTTTTGTAGAATCTCCATGAGGATGTAACATTGGCTAATGCCAAAGCAAAATGAAGGTGATTTTTCAAGGGGCTATAGAGATTTATTTTGCTATAAATTGAAAGTAAGCATATGATGCATGTTAAGTTACACATAATAATTTGCTCTATGCAAACGCTTGATGAATTGGGGATGGATTTCAAAATAACGATATGTTTGTGAGCAATGGAACCAGATCATGGCTTCAATTTATATTTTAAATGTGTTTTAATTTAACCTTAATAACAATCTTTCAAAATCCTCTGATGTTAATCAGAGACTGCTCATAGCTTCATAGTTTTACAATATTCCTAATTATGTAGGATCGAAATAACAAGGTTTTACTGCAGTAGGGAAATAGTTGACAAAAATGGTATCTCCCCTTCTCATTTTGTATTTTAAATATTTTTACAGTTCCTCCTTACTTTACACATTTTGTGTGTATTGAACAAGTTTGGGAACATGAATACTTATTTTATATGTAATTATTATTTAAAAAGGACTGTCAAATATGTTTAGGCAGGAAAAGTGATCCCTAATACATAAATTATTTATGAGCTTATTGTCCTCCAAATCCATTCTAAAATCAAGTGTCTGTCTGCTTTCCTTGCATTTAAACCTCTATTAATTTTCATTATTATGAAAAATTACTCTGGAGTTATTTTTTTCAATGAGCTCCATTCATTATAGTGGGCTATAGTTCTAATTATGCATAGCAAGTTATAGTAGCCAAATACCCATCAATCTGAATGATTATTTGTCTTTTAGTGTAAAAGTATGCAGGCTAGAAAGACTCCAAGAGTTTCTTGCATGACGTATTCCCCACCTGTTGATTTTTCGGAGCACTTCTCTAACTTCGATTTCAGAAACCAGCTAGTAAAATCATTGCAAGAAATGATGGAAAACCCTCCTCCTGTACCAAGCTCCGTTCTGAGTCGGTGGTCTTCCTTTAGGACAGCAAATATAGGGTCAGTGTTTACATTGTGTGTTAGCTTTATGCTGAGTCAGTGTTCTTTAGGGGGAGACTTTTTTAAAGTAACACATTCCTGGTAAACATTGGTCATGTTAAAATGCTTCTGGGTTTCAACTTCCCACCATGCAATTACAGTAACTTGTCACAGTTTATTTCTGTGAGACTTTATCAGTTTGAAGAAGTTACTTTGGAAAGTTATCCCATTATAACTATCACATTTAAAAAAAAGATTAAATAAACATGTCAATACAGTACATTAAAGCACAGACGTAGGTCTTCTGACTTTATCAATTTATTTTGGATGGTTCAGTCAAAGTCTCAAGTTATGGCAAATTTGCACACATTGGCTGTTATTGTTCTAAAAGGTAGTTGGAATGGGTGTTTTCTGTTTGTGCTTACTTTCACTCAACACTCACATGCATTCAATTAAAATCTTCCTGTGGCAGTAAACTTCAGTAGCATTGAGGAAGTCATAGTTTTTGGACAATTTATTGCAAAATCAGTGGCAAAAGTCAATTAATGAACATGGCATGATGGCGAATGGAGAATTCATGTCATGAATGCACTTTCAAAGTATTAACCAGCTGTTTAATGGATTACTACCTGTATCAAAAATTGGCTCTTTTGAGTGTTTTTAAAGTAATTATTTTTAAACTTGGAGTGATTTCCTTGTGCTAATTGAATTTATTATGTATATTTAAGTAAAACTTAGTATGATTAATGAATTTCCGCATGTCAATTATTTGAATACCTATTTTTCGATTATTCCAATTTCATTTGGTCAGATTCAATTTATAATTTTATTTAATATCTTATTGAACTCGTCATGCACTTATGCATATTTCATAATTTCCTGTGTATAAGGCACACTTACCACATTATGAATAATAGCCAAAGTAATTAATGTTATATCAAAATAAAAATTTTATTATTTTTACACAATAGGTATACCAATGCACCCATTATCAATGTAAAAATTGATTCCCATACCTTTATTTACACAATGGTATACTATTACTGCAGTCCATACTACATCATGTAGATTACCTTTGTTAGAATTGTTACATTCATTTAACCCTAAGAAATAGAAACTTCAGGATCACTCCATGTAAGGGACACATTTGGGTATAATTGGTGAGACGATTTGACTCGGAGATCTTTTTACATTCCCTTTGCGAGGATGTTTGAAACTATTTTTCTTAGAATAATAGAAATATTGTAATGAAAGATTAATTTTCATTCCACTTGCAGCATATTATTGGAGTCCCATCAATTTTTTTTTCCTCGCATTACATTTATTTTTGAAATTTTAGTAAAAGATTTACCAATACCAGAAATAAGTATATATTAATGGACACGGTAAAATATTATCATAGGCAATGGAGAGAATAAAGTATATTAGGTTTCTGTTAAAGAAACAGACTGATTCAATGTGAGTTGGGGATATACTCTGTGAAAACAATCATTAATGTTTAGTCAATTTAAAAAATGTAAATTCACCTGTTTATAAGTGGATTGTCAAAGTATAAATAGCATATACTCATTTGTGTATAAGATATATCTAAAAGGTTAGCATAAGTTTCTCATTGGACCTAAGTTGAGTTTCTTTGGGTAAGTTGGTGAAAATAAAATTCTCGAAGACAGAAAAATAAGAAGAATAATATTTATTTTGTCCAATAATATGTATGTACATATATAAGACATCAAAATAATAAGTACATATTGCTATGCAAACAAATTAAATATGTTAAGCCAATTTTCATGCAGATGAATCACATACCTGTGAAGCATAGTGAATGCAGGTACTTATTATTAAATGCTTCTTGTAATTGTAATAAATAAATTAAATTCCCAAAGGCTTTTGGAAAAGTTCTCTTTTTTGTTCAAGATCAGTTAGCAGTAATATTTCTCTTATGAGAAATCCAATCAATTTTAATTTTTATGAGAGAAAACATAATGTTTTTCATCTTATTGTTAGCCATTATACTTGTTCATTTAAATGAAGAACAAGAAATGTTAAAGGCACTTATTAAGACCCCTGTCAAGTGTACAATAGTTCCCAAAAGCTCAATTTCTAAATGAAAACATGTTTACAAATGATTACCTATATCTTGTTAGTAAGTAAATATAAAATGTAGGAACTTTGTAAATTGGGTAAAACATGACGGCCACTGACTAACATGAGAATTTATTTTCATCTAATATTTTGAAAGTCTAAGGTTGTGGGTCAATGAACAATATTTAATACACTTGTTAGCTCAAAATTTTAAAATTAGTTCATCCTATCCCCAGGTGTTTATGATAACTGAGCTTGCAATACATAATAATTTCAAATTATACAGCCAAGTACATATTAAATATTTGAAATAAAGAAAGGGAATTCCTCAAATGTTAATAAAATCCAATTTGGTGATTATACAAGTGGATAAAATTTCATAGACTCTGTGTAGGTTATTGTTTTCAAATAAGTACCTGCCTACTCTTAGAAAATAACATAAAAACTCAGTGTTCCTGTATTTCATACAGATAATGATAATCATATATTATAGATACCTCCTGCAGTTTGTGAAATTAGGAGGTAGGATACTATTGTTGGTAATCAGTTTGGAAAAAAATCAAAATAGGTACTTTATTTTTACATTTGTTATAAATATGTTTAAATTTATAATTTTTTACTTAAAGCCAACTTGTATTACACAAATATACATCCTGGACATGTTACAGAAATTTACAAAGGTGAAATAGCAGAATTTATTAGCTGTGGTAAAGGGATGTTTTAACATTTTGGGGCATTACAAAACTCTATTGATTTTTTCCCTTGGATTTTAGCTCATTAAGTGCATATATATCTCCTTGAAAGAGAGAGGTCCATGAGAATACCCAACAAAAGGGCTTTACAAAGATGGTGAAATCCTGATCACATTTATAATATTTTTATATTGGCTTTAAAGCAGCACATTTTGTGTATTTGTAGCTCCATGGATTTTTAACAGTGCACATCAATTTTATAAATGAATATTTTAATAAATTAAAAGAAAACTTTTCTCCCTATTTGCAAGGTGTTTCCTCTCTGTTGGATTGGAGCATACCTAACCTTCAATGTTAAGCCCCATTGAATGGGACTGAAGATAACTAGTTATGTTTATAATTATTTTAAATGTACTCAAACATAAGGGATAGATGTACATAATTATACAATTGTGATTATTATTGATCTTTTCTTCTTCAACTGACCTTTTTGATTGCATTTTAAAACTATTTCTTATCATTGCATTATTTTTTATATATTTGACTGCTATTATTGTGAGCTGTATGTTTTGCTTTTACCATGTACCTACATAATATATCTTTCAGTACCCTTTTCATCATGCATTAATCATAAAAATTCACACCAAAAGTAGCAGACTGTCACCATATTATGTCCCGATTCCTTTTATTATGCACTGTAGTTGCCATTACTAACATTATAAGGTTTAATTTGTGTGGTGCAGTAACTGCATATATATCTAACAGTTGTTTTGTACTAAAATAAGCGCATATATTTTCATTGAGTGTTACACTTAGAATGTGTATGATGTACATAAGTTACGCTTCACTTCTTTACCTCGTTAATATAAGATTTTCAGTTGTATTATTTAGGCAACAATTAGCTACCTACCAACTTACTTTTAAGAGGCTAACAATAAAGAACTGGTGTTAAAATTAGAATAATTAACAACATGTAGGGAAGGATATTTTTATTTGCTACGTGTGTAAGTTTCATCTTTTATTTTTGTTCTTCATTGATGTTTAACCTATTCCTAAAAATAAATGATAAAAAATAAGGTAAAATCCTAAGTGCAAAGTCAAAACATTATTGGTGATAATCCTACTTGAACTTACATTATCTACCAATCTTGATCAAAAATTAGCCTGGAATGTAATGTAAATATCTAAATATGTAAATTCCATTTCATATCTTTTCACTAAACTTAATTATGTAATTATAACTATTCATGTTAATTTGTTTCTAACATCTACGTACTACAGCTCTAATATAACTTTTATGTCAGGAAGTAAATTTTTCAACCAACATGTAGAATATAATAAATTAAATGTACCCATGTCATAAACCTTCATTATCAGCATTCTAATTTTAAGAATTTTAAATGAAGCAGTAATATGCATATGTATTTATTGAATGTTTCAATAATTATTTTATAACCATCTCAACAAATATAACCATAAAGGATTGCAGTTAAATTATAGTAAAACCATGGCCTAAAGAGCACTTAATTTTAATTTTATTTCATCATACAGCGAAGCCTCCTTTAGCAGACACTCATCTCCTTAAAAACTTTGTTGTAGAATGTATTTTATTCACCTGAGACTAATCTATTTTTCATCCCTCTTGTGTGAACATCACAGACCCCAGACAGCACACTGAAAAATTTGCTATGAAGTTCACTGATAATCAGATGGCCTATTAATTCAAAGTATCATTTTGATTACGAATTTAATTTTTTAAATATTTATTTCAATAGGTTCTCTTATCCATTGTAATAAAAAGTAGCATAAATAAAAAACAATGTAGAAAAAAAAATATTCAAGTTTTTGGATATTGCCTGGAGGGATGGGGCTGGGTTCAAATCCAGGTGATGGGTCTCGTGTATCTCATGTTTCCAGGGATGGCACTCTCTGTATCACCCTAGATTTTCTAAGTATCAGAACTTTCTGAAAACTGCAGGTAGTTCAGGGAAAGGGCATAGCCTCCTGCCAGGATTTGTGAATCTCACATGCTGTAGGTCTCACAATTAACCAGAAGAAGGCTCTACACTCACCTATTGGACCAACCTTCCAGTTGATTACTGTGTTTATTTTGGAATGCAAGCTACCACCTCACCACATCATAACCAAGAATTATTTTAATATGAATTGAAAGAGCAAGGCATTTCATTTTTTTATTGCCAGTTTGCCCTCAGATTTGCAATGAGGCAGGAAGTCATGTTAATATCCAGCTTCCTCTTTTTTGTCAGTATTATTTCTCAGAGCGTAGTATTTTCCCAGAAAGGTAACAACTTTGGAAGAATGTTAACTGTTTGCATAATTCTTGTGATTCAGCCTGTGGAGATACTGAGATAGAAAACAATGCTTCCGGTGGTTAAAATGAGATTAGAGGTACTCTGAGATCCATTGAAATATGATTTGCAGCTCTGGGAAGGGAAGTCAGAAAGGTGAAGTACTGCTGACTTATAGTCTCTTGCTAAACTCAGTTCCCACATGCTTAAGGCTTTTACAAAGGTGGAAAGGTAATTAAATAAAGTTCAGCAATGGAATTGGTGATATATCAGTTGTTCCTTTTTCAACACTGTTTTTTCTTGTTCATGTTACTGTCTGATCATGTCATCTATCTTTTTATGAGAAATTTGTCTTTGGCAGTCTTTCAGGGTTTGATATCAATACAATTATCCTTAAAGTTGTTACAATACTATTTCCATGGTCTTTTAGGTCTCAATTTTATTTGTAGTCATCTTTTATAATATTGTACTGTGAAAGTGAAATAGACTGGTGTTGGAAAAGGGAGTAGAATTAGATATGAGAATTATCTATAAAGTTATACCCACTATGAAATAAAAATTAAGCGAATAATCATTAGGTAATATTTTTTTTATTATGCAAAATTCTTATATTTACCCATTTTTCCAAATAATCAATACTGATGTTCAAACATTGTCATAGTATATCACCATTTTTTCGATTCATTCTCAATAGTCCTCTGCTGCAAGATTCTGCAACCACTTTGTCACTCTTAAGTATAACCTCATTTTCATCTGTGATGTTTTGACCTCCCAAAAATGCTTTCTATCATAAAAACAATCGACCAATGGGTTTTTGGTCTGCGTCACCCCATGAGGACAAGTGTTGTTGTGGAGGAGAGCCACACCCTTACTTAATAATCCATACTGCTTGTTTTGGATGGCTCTTTTTAGCTTCTGCAATGTTTCAAAATATGCAAATGCATTGATTGTTGCTCTATGGGGGCCTTTACCAATTTTAAGGCAAAGGCACAGTAAAGAATTGAAATAATGAATTTAGAGCACTATTAGGTTTATTATATATACAAATGATTGGGTGTATTTTTGTGAAATAAATTATTATTACATTACCTAGTTCTTCTAAAGATGTGTAAATTTTTGAGTAACCAGTAATGTCTGCTTAAGGCAAGTTTCACTGTATTTGATGTGTTCTTATCTAATTAATACCTATAGTTTAAATACTTAATATTTAAAAATAATTAACAACCCAATTTATTAATGCTAACCCTTGGAAAGGAGTAAAAAATGACTACCAGGCAAAATACATAGTGAGAAGGGATCATAGGAAACTTCAGTAAAAGAAAGAAAGAGCATAGAAAGTGTTTTACAAATTGAAAGGAGCATATAATCCTCGCTAAACTTGATGATTTGGGAGTTTGAGGAAAAGGGAAGAAGATTGAATGGATTGAATCCAAACTATCTAAGGTTTAGAAGATTATCATTGTCATGAGAGTAGCAATACCTAGTGTCAGTGATTGTAGATCAATCAAGCTATATGAGAAATATTTTAGAAGAATTTGATGTGGTCAAAGCTATGGGAGTAGCAACACTCAAGTTGAAAAGAGAAAGTAGCATAGGAGAGGATTATGAGAGATTTGATGAGACTCTATATCAAAGGGCTATAGGTAATTTATTGTGTTTGGAAAATAATACCAGCCAAGACCTTGCATATATAACTTGCTATTTAAGTCAATATAGCTGTGCACCAACTAAGAGGAATTGGTAGAAGTAAAGCATGTTCTTTGGTATTTAAGACAAACTATTGATATGAATTTGATGTACATCGAGAAAGGAGACCTAATTAAGGTGCATGCTGATGCTGACTGGTGGACCAACAATAAATTAGATTACAAGTTTTTCGCAGGTTATTTGATTTCCCTGGCTGCATCAGATTGGCAGGTGAGGAAGCAAAGAGCGGTCACTTTGTCCTTGGTGAAACCAGAGTATCTAATGATGAGTGAGGCTGTGAGGGAGGTCCTGTAGTTTCATAACTTGTTAAAGAAGTTGGGGCAATGTGAAGTGATGGAGAGACCTTGTGTAATTTGTGTTGATAATAAAGGTACAGGCAAGCAAGAAACAGGATGGCATCCTGCAAACCAAAACATGTTGACATGACATAATACATTATGAGGGGCATTACTAAAAGGATAGAAGTAGGGTATCAATATGTGGATAGAAAATTCAACCTTAATGACTTGTTTACAAATCCCTTGTAAGTTATTAAGACTAAGGAATTTGTAAGAAATTTGGGTTTGAAAGATTGTGAGAAGATGCTATTTTGTTGTTATTGCTGAAAAATAATATGGAGAAGTGCCTATACTGCAAGCATTAAGGGTCAAGATGAATTATTTCAAAATATGTTTGTTTACTCTTCATTCAATTCATAGGGAAGTAATTCTTGAAGTTTTAGTTTCTCTTTTTGCATTTAATTGACGTGGAGGAGCAGTATTATTGCTAATGCCCTCCTAGAGGAATTGTTGACTCACAAAAGTGGCAGCCATCTGTCATATTACTGTACCATGTTGCCATTTAATATTGTTTGTTTTTTATTTTTGCTCACTCAAAAATATCACTTTTTTGCACCGATGAAGCTCCGTCTCTGCACACTAATTGACTTGCTAACATTTCTGTCCACAAAGCCTAAAATATTAACACAAATTACACTTATTTATTATAAGGTCAGTCATTAATCACCTTCACAAGTTATTTTTCAATTTTCCAGGTCAAACCCATCCATCCCATGTAGCACTCTGGCTGCGTAAGGTCAGGACAGTGCCTTTGCGAAACATATACCAGATGACTAGGCAGGCAACTAGAAATGGCAGTATAGATGAATCTCTTAGGCACCTTTGCACTGTGATATTTAAATCGCGTTTAGGATGGCTAGGCTTTGTAGTGGCATATTATGTGCCTAAGTTTTTATGCATAAGTGTTAAAATTATGGAGTAGGTAATTAAGTTTTCAGAGTAGGCAATTTCATGGAATACGTGAGATGCTAACCAAATATTCTGAGAATTTGAATTTTCTTCCCAAACCAGTAGAAGTATGAACTTCTGCCACTTGGTGTGTATTTCAGCTGCCAGTGTGCCGAGTGGCACCTTTGTGAATGCACATATTTGTCAGCTTTTGTTATTTTTGCTACACCGTGTTCTTCTCTGTCAGCAAATTCTGAAATGTCTCCCACTGAAAGACTCCTTTAGCATTCATTTGGTTTCAGAAACTATTTTCTTGAGCTTCAAACAAAACTTAATGCAGATAAATTTAACTCCTTCATATCAGCCATCAGCCAGATTACTGTCTGCATTTATATAAATAAGTGCCTACAAAAATAGCTGGGATGAATGAATAATGAGAAAGAATAATGAAGGGGTTACCCAGAAACGTGTGTACATGGCATATTTCACATTTCATAATAATTAAATTTTAAAACTCGGGTCTTAAGAGAGAGAAACTATTGACAGTGGCATCACTTGCAGGCATGGGCATTGTACCAAAATGATGTAAATTGAGGGCTTACTGCATTTTTTATTAAATCTTCAAAGGAAAGTGGCTTGGAATTGATTTATTATTTTATTTATAGAAATTCAAAATAGGCATAGATTGGGATATTACTGGTTAACTATTATTATTTATGAAATATATTTATTGGTTTTGTTTTGAAATAAATGATATTTTTGCTTAAAATTTTAATTATTTAAAATTGTTTCAAAAATTAATTGTTGCCATGCTGAGTAACTTCTGGTTAACTTTTATAGCAACAATGTTCATCACAGTTTTTTGACTTCACTCTTGGATTTTAGCTATGTGCAACCTTACTACCACTATCTGCATTTTCACTATTTACTAAGTAAATGCCTCTCTTTGGAGACATTCTGTTAATATAATTTTTTTCTATCAGAGAAATGCTGCACATTGTTTTTTCCGCAATCATTCCTGTACACCAATGGAATATTATGCATTCATCAAATTCAAAATATAATGTGCACCTTGGCTCCAGCTCACATAGGAAGCATGACTGCTGAGGTTGCATCATTAATGCCTGTTGCACATGTTTAAATCATTTAATGGATGGATGTGTTGCAGCAGTTATGTTTAGTGATCATAGTGTAGTAAGGATAGCTGTAGAATAAAAAAAATAGATGAGCTTTCATGCCACTGATGAATGAGTAACATTATATTGGCTGCCTAGACAAATTATATTATAGCTTTCATAGATCATAACTAGTGTGATAAGGCTGACTTTGGTTGTTAGTACCTACCCTTTAAACTGTGGAATACTGTAGTCTTACCATTCCAATTTCTCCCTGCATCCCTTTCCCCTTGTTTCTGCATGTGGCATCCCCTTTTTATAGTACACAACAGTCAGTAACGAGCCCATCCTGCGTTTCCAGCGCCAGTTTCTCCCAACTGGACACGAGCATGTGGAACCTTGATCTACAAGAACTTGAGTACAATCCTTCTAAGAAAGACCTCACGGATGCCAGAATCCATCACTTACTTGCAGAAGAACTTTGCAAGCCATATAGAAGGGTGAGTCACAAGGATTACTGAAATGGCAGTTCCTTATGCACTCTGTTTGTTCTACTTCTAAAAATCTCCTCTTATGCATAGTGTGGTTCCAAAGATTTTAGAAGGTGTATAAGAGGCTTAGGGGTGTGGTTTTCCAGTGGGTAGAGCACTGGGCTTCTGACCAGGGGGCCTGGGTTTGATTCCAGGTGATGCCTCTTGGCACCCTCAGCTAGTGAGTTCGACACATGGTAAAAACGGGTACCAGATCTTCTTGGGAAATCACAGGTGGCACAGGGAAAGGAACTGCCTCCCCCCACCCCACCCTGATTTATGAATTTCAAACACCATAGAGGGCTTAGTAATGTGTGAGCTCTACCCTAACGTATCAAACCAGCCTTCAGATTGATTACTGTGGTTATTGGTTGGTCATTCAAACTGTTAACTTTTATTGGAAGATACTCACAAAAAATATTTGCTAAAATTTTCAACCGTTGGTCAGTTCATATCTATAATTTTATAAAAACACTAAAATTGCATTAAAATGTTTGATTGGTATTACTGTTACTGAATTTAGGTATGTACTGAGCATTTGTTAAAAGGAATTACACTTGGTTGATGCTTTTTTATTAATGTCTCTTGCAGTCAAAATCATTCTGTGAAAAACCATGTGAATTAGCAAATTATGGGTGTCAATTTTTAATATTTCTCTGAATACTCTCTATTGGCATTGTCTTTATGTATATATGAGCTTTGAATATATGAGCCACATTAATTGGTAATTAAATATAATTTTAAGGCAATTAGTAAATTGCAAATTTCTCTACATGCTTTGACAGAGTCATAGAACTTGTGTTTTGCTGCATACAGATATAATTTGCTATCTTGCTCTTAACCTTGGAAGTAACTTGCAAATTTCTAAAAAGTTAAGTCTGAATTGATTAAAATGTATATTTTTAGTCAACAATCTCTCAGTATTAATTCTAAATATGTAGTAATAAGAAAAGTGTTTGATTAGTCACTGGTTTTCAAAGAAATTGCCTCCGACCTTTCTAATTCAAAGTCTTTTCTTTCTTATCCCAGGCTGAATATGTGATTATCTGTGGTTGAGTGAATGTCATTTTGTATGTAAATGATTTTTACAGCATCGTCGCCTGAGCTACAGTCGCCATGCCGTCAATGACAGAGATCTTTCGACACAAGTCAACTATAAGATGCACATGAACATAAGAAGAATGGTTAGCGAGAATGTGAGGAAGCATCATCATAAGAGAAGCAAGAGGCTTGGGAAGGTAATCCATCTATCATTGTAGTGCCTTTGTGCTAAATTAAAGGCTTTATAGATTACTTCTATAAGCATTTCATAACTTTGCATTGAAATAGGACAACTTGGTGATTAAAAAATATGTAACCACATTCTAAATTTTTATACCTGATTTGTAGTATTGGATGATGGATGTGGATGATTTAATGCACTTCAAAACTTTCACATATGGTTGAAATTAAAAAAAAAAGCATAAAAAAGAAATTTTAACTGCTATGGTTTATGATTAAATGTTAGTAAAGAAAATAAGAAACATCTAAATTCCATATTTTAAATACTTTGAACTAAAGTTTCAACATTGGTTTAATTAATGCCTTCAAAACATAATGTTCCCTCTTAAAAGTTAATTCGGTAGAACATGCTAAATTTTACCCTTAGATAACTTTTAGAGTGTGCCTGACTCAATAAAGTCCAGCACATTAGGGTGGATTGAAAAAAATATATTAGGGTTGAAACTCAGTTTCTTTCCCACTCAAAATGTACTATTGTTAGTGTGAAAACAACTGCCAAAATTGAAAATACATGTCACAGTACCCTACAGTTTGGTAAGTTGCCTAAATTTTTGCATTTTCATCTAAACCAACACTTTTTATGCATTTATTGCTTGGGAAAATTAGCTCTTATTAAGGAGTAGTTGGTTCATTTTTCAGTCGATCCTGAATGGCATTGGGTTCAGTGGTTGTGCATTATCTTTGCCACAGGCTGGAGGGGTGAAGGATATTAAAGGTGGCCAGTTTTTTTGTATTTTACTTTGGTTGTTAAAAATTCTCATGTCATCATTCTCATATTGTCACATTCTCAAATGTATATTGTAACACAATATATATTTGGTATATTGTGTTACAATATGCCTTTGAAGTCATCAGAAGATGGATGTGAATTTCACTATATTCAACTTCACAGAAAATTTAATATGCCCATTATAGATGGAATAGGAACACATTAAAAAAGAATTGGAAGCATTTCTAGAAATTATTTTTAATTTTCAATTCACAACCCACTAGCGTACTTCACTGAATTTTCCCAATTTGTAATTTGGTTGGCTGAATCAAGATCATTACTTATTTATACCTCCTTTTTTTTACATCCCTTTCTTTATGATTTTGTTTTGCCCATAAAGGGACACCTGTATTTGGATTCAGAACCTATCCATTAGGTGGTGAGCCTAGGCTTGCTATGAGGCTTTTAACTGAGATGCTGATCACTGTACACTCTAATTTTTCCATTTTCTAGGAGGCATTTGCCTTTTTCTCAACTCCTCTGATTACTCTAACTATGATCGTGGAAGGGGTAAATCAAGTCATGTGACTGGATACAGCACCAAAATAGTGGAACTGGGAATAAAATCAATGTGTTCATGTATATGATCATGAAAAATACTTAATCAGTACTTAATTTAACACAAGAATTATTCTCAGATCATATCAGATTAACCTCAGATTTTATCAGATAATTAATTAATCAGAAGTGAAGTTAATCAGAAGGTGAAGTTAATCAGGTAATTGATATCAGATTAACTTCACTCAAAACAATGATTGATTCCCTTCTTGCCCCAAAAATGTTGAGTTATTCACGGGTTTAAAGGGTATTTAATCATAAGTTTTAACAGAAATTCATAAATTTGACCTCACAAGGGTGGAGCAGGGATAACAAGATACCAAAATGGTTCGAAACAGAGTTTTGAGCTAATGTTAGAAAACTGTGGACTCTTTGTGAGGAGACTATGCATATAGTCCCACCCATGACCTTTAGGAGTTATGGCAAAATTTTATGCATGATTTATAGTGAAATGTTAAAAATTAAGGTGACTTGAAGAACTGTAAAGATATTTCATTCATATTTTAGATTTTAGCAGTTGCTCTTGCATCCCCAAAATGAGAATTTTCTGAGTGGTGGCGTTGGTGACATTTTGGGTTTTGAAACATTATTTCCATCCACCCTGCTGCACATGCAAATTTATATTTTCATGCTGCACATGTCAGGCATCTCTTAAATTAATCAAAGGCTTTAATTTTTCAAATTTCTGAATACAATAATCTTTGTCATTTCATGTCTCATAATTAGCATAAGATAAGTAGAAAAGTCTCATTTCACTGTGTGGAGCTTTCTAATAACTGCCAACATTTTTCATCTATCTATACATTTGCATCATCTTTTAAAAATATTCATTTTTCAGTAGTTGAGTTATTGCTATAATTTTTGCTGTAATATGCACTTATGGATGATGCCAGATGCTTTGCTTTCCCTGTAAAATGTAAAAAATTCCCAGGAAATCATTTGTCATCACTGTCATTTGCCTATGACATATTGCTGGAATGATTAATTTTGAGGATGTAGTTTTCTTAGTGATAGAATTGGCTCAGATGTTATGTACGTATCTGTGGATGAATAGGAGGAGGCTAAATGTGTCTAAAAGGAAGTGGTTCTGTCTCTAAACAAGGAACCAGAAGACAGCAAGATGCTTTGTCCATCCTCTGCAAATGTAGTTATTCCCGAGATCCTGGAACCCATAGTGGATGATATTGAGGACAGTGACAGTATAACTTCAAATTTCTTTCTGCCCAAAGACCCAGAACTCACAGAAGTCAGCTCTGATGTGAGTAATGAGCAAGAATTGGGAAGCCATCAAAGGGATTAAGAAATTCCATCTGAGATAATCATCATTATTTATTCTCAGAAAAGTAATTAACAGACTACTAAAAAATAAGATATAATTTTTGATTGTTTTAAATCTTTTGTAAAATAGGAATATTTAACTTGCTTTAAGTGTGGATTTGGACGATATGAATTGAAATTTTTGAGACTGTTAAAAGCTTAATAACTACAGTTAGGAGACTAACATTACTAACTTAGGGAAAAAAGTTTCAAGAATGAAAATGATCTCTGTGAAAATGGTTTGCAAACTAATTAGGTAAAGTGTGTGAGAGTGAATACCCCACAAGTATTTGTATCCTCCCAAGAAAATTTGAAAATGTCTGAAGGATACCAGGCTTCACTGCATGATTACAATCAAAATGTAATTTGGAACCTCTTCTTGTTAAGGAATCTCCTTTAATGGGACCAATTTGCAGGTCCCTCGCAATATAAAATTATGTATCACAACTCTGTATCCACATTAAATGCAGGCATTTAGGAAGAAACAAAATACATTTAGCATCAAAATAGCTACCTAATTTACAAGGAATCAATTTTGTCAAGAATGATCTCTTATAAGTGATACCCCATTAAGTCCCATCATTATTTCATGTATGAGTGTGCCTGATGGGGAGATGCATCCCCCACTATATTTCTAGCATGGATTGTCCCCCTAAAAAATAATCCCTTGAGCCTTATGAAATAAAATATTATAAAACATTCATTTACATTTGGTCAAGTTTCCATTTAGAAAGATGAAAACCCCATGAAGTATCAGAGTGCAAACCTGTTTCCTGTGGAAGACATTTAACTTTAGTTTTACTAAAGTTTATAAAGTGCATTACCACAAGTTTATGTAAACCTAGAAATGCTCAAATAGGAATGGTTAATAATGCCCACTCTGAAAAATATGTCATCTTTTGTAGGAACGTTTCATCTGATTTTAACATTGATTACCTACTTACTAGGTTTCTTAGAAAATAGATCATGAAATTCATTTCTGAGGTTACCTATATATTTTGTCCAAGCAACAAATATTTCTGTAGCAAAACTACTGAATAAACAATTATTAGACTGGACTCATTCCATGAGAGAGGTAGATTATGTGACCAAAGGGTCAACCTTACCTCTGTCCAGTTTCCAACGGAAGGTACTGTTGCCCTGCTGAGAGGGGTCCCAACCCTAAAAAGGTGGTTAGTTTTTGTCATATGTCTGACATTGGGCATGAAAAGTTTAAGGAATATAAAGACAACATCAGCAACTTTGTATCTCTCGTCTTGCAAAGACAGATATACCATTCTTGTCTCCAGGTAAACAACACATCCCATTGCCCTCCACTCCACCATCACCACCTACAAACAACACCGAGGTGATGCACGGGTAATTGGGAGTTTACTAAATACTGACATTATATTTGTGAAGATGAAAATTTTACTATGCAAAGAATAAAAAGTAGCTATATTGCACAATTTTTGAACAAAAAGTATCATCATCTCACAGTTAATACCAGATTAACATTCTTACTCATTTATTTAGTTACAACAGCTATCTATCTAAGTAGAATGCAGTATAAGATCAAGTGTGCATCATTATTCATGGCCACATAGTTCAACTTTAAAGTTTAGTTTCATTAGAATTTAAGATACATTGGACCCTTGCTTAACCAGCCTTAATGGGATGGGGTCACCCAGATAAAACAAGGATCCTGTTAATCTGTGAAAAATTAATGCTGAGTATTTTAGTGGAAACCCTGTATCTTGAAATTAAAAGCTTTGTTTATTTTCCCGAAGAGTTCATTTTTTCGTAAACATTAACAAATTTTTTCTGTCAAACTCTACCCTTAACAGTTTTTACTTAGGCTTGAAGGTTCATATTTAGATAACCAACAATTTTCTAGCAATAATATACATAGAACCATTTATCAAAATTCTAGAGCTGGCTAAGCTGAAGACCATTCCAAGAATTTCTTTCAAATTTATCTAATAGAGTCAACACACTCTTCATCAAAACTTCACCTTGAGACAAATATTCACCTTGCATTAAAAAAATAAGCATTCCTTCATTTATTTTTAAAAGAATGCAGCTTAATGTTTGCTTGCCTTAATTTTAAGCATGTTTGTATAATCAGTAAGTTTAATAGCTATAGACCTGGTACCTGTCCTTGCTTAGTATTTTTAAGTTTTATAAATAATATATCACTTTTTCACTAATATTGAATTTATTGGTGCATCTCTTAATCCCTTCTGTGTTCTTTTGATATTATTCTCCTTTGATTTTACAATTATGTAATCTTTGGACATTTTTGGGCTGAAGCCTCATACCTATTCTACTTTCAATATTACATTGAACTTTTGATTAATTGTGATCAATTTAATGCATGTTTTTTAAAATTATTCATGCATGGCATTTAGTAGTTCTCTGATAAATATTTATGTACCAGTTTTTGTTTAAATTTAAAATGAAAAAATTAGTGTTACAAAGCTCATATTTTAATACAAGAGGAAGTCCCAAGATACATAAATTACTTGTATTTCACCTCAAGATTTGACAAATATTTTTCCTTAAGATATATAAGTGATTAAATATTAATTTAATGTGAGAAAAAACAAGTGAACATTTGAACTAGGTATTTAGAAGCTAAATTGTCCTTGAGTTGATAAAAGTCTAGTTACCACAAATAATTTTGTTTATCTAAGAATGTTATGAAATAATCAACTAATACACAGCTGCGGCTGGCTCTCTATACTTGGACTCATTTTTAAATCTCATTCCAATGAATTATAAGATTAACCAAAATAAATAAGCACATATGTGCATGTCATATGAACCTTCTTAATTACAATCCAATTAATTGATTTCTGCCTCTAGAGTTATTTCTAAAAGAAGATCCATTGCTCTATATGTAAGATTCTGACCATTATATAGGTAGACTAAGCAATATTTAAGAACTAAAGCGAAATCTTTCAGAAAAGCTTGATTCAACAAGATTTTTGGAATTCCTTGTGAGATATATGACGTCTCTGCCTTTGGAGTATTTTCATTGCATATATAGATGTACATTAGGGGTGTGTGGTAGTCCAGTGGGTAGAGCACTGAGCTACCGACCGGAGGGCCTGGGTTTGATTCCGGGTGATGCCTCTGTGCACCCTCATCTTCACCCAAGCTGTGTGCCATTTTTTTAGTACCATGTCATCCTAGGAAATCACAGGCGGTACAGAGGAAGGAACTGGCCACCCTACCCCGATGTGTGAATTTCACATGCCATTGGGCTTATGCTAGTACTGGGTGAACTCTACCCTCACCCATCAAACTGACCTTTGGGTTGATTACTGTGATTTTTTTAAATATAGGTGTACAGTGATTAATTGAGGGCTGGCTATTTGAGGTTTTACAGTATTACATAAAAATATGAAAAATTACTTAACTTTCATTTTCTATGATTTAATCATCCATGATATAGATATCTCTATTTTAATGTTTTTGAAACTATATAGTAAAAATATTATGTGTGCATACGTTAAGGATCAGGATCAATAATCATGTTATGGAGCTGGAGGAAAAGTTCTTGGGTTTCCAACCGGGTCCAGGCGTTGGTAAGCACCGACGTTTCGAAGGCTAAG
>LYUA01000163.1:19210-34262 GCA_002093875.1 Calopteryx splendens
GTATTATTTTGGTCTTGCAGCCTTGAGCCTCAGTTGAAATTCTATTTTCTTCTGATTTTGAATATTTATTGTGATTTTGTTTTTTAATAATGAGTAAATTAGTAAATAAAGGGTAGTAACTAAATATATGTATAAATATATTTGTATTAAATTGGTTGTTTTTGATTAAATTCATTAATACAACTCCACTCTTCTTTTATAGATATGTGGGGAAAATACTCTAAAATATTTCCTAATTTTTGGGTGGCCTCAGCTTTCAAAGGAGCAACTGGCAGTAGTCGAATGATTCCTATACCATCTTACCATATTAATAATCATATGGCATGGTTAAAAGTCTTAAATGAAGAGGCTGGTAAATTTGAAAGTTTCAGAGGCGTTGCACTAACTGGTTGGTCAAGGTCAGAATTTTGGTTCTTTTTAATATATTAATTTTTAGGATGTGCACATTATATACTTATTGAAATTAATGAACTTTAGAAAGGGAGAAATTTACTTATTCGTTTCATCATGGTGTAATTGAATACATTGAAAATAGTGATAAAATTTTACTGAGGTATTTGATTCTATCTACTACAATAGCAATTTTGTCTTATAATTGGTCAAGGGTCAGAGTATGTGAATTCTTTTATATCCTTTGGAGCATTTAATCTATAATTATTCACATTTATAACAGATGATGTGGTATATATAGTACATACATAAGGTAATTATTAATCTAAAGCATGAGGACTAGGGAGCTGATATTTTTAGAGGTCTTGTATAAGCCACGAAACAAATATATGAGTCCTATTGTGTATGGGAATTGAATTCCACTCCAGAAACTGAAAGTTGGCATTTTCCCCAAAAGGGTATCACTGTGGAATTTTTTAATTTAATTTAGATAACTTTGTGACACAGATAAGTTTGAGAATTGTCAGGAGTCCAATATGAGAGAAATATTCATTCATTTAAATTTTACTTGATAGGTCATCTGTGTTTCATCAGATACCCCAGAATATTTCCTGTGAGATATCATTTTATCCTAATTTTTATATTGTTTCCTTTTAGGTTAGACTAAGTGAAATGAAGCCTGATTTTAAGTTATTTCAGGGACCTACTCCTTTTTACTTATTTCCTCCACACTGACCTTCAATACTTCTTTAGCCTCTGTAACATTCTTACATTATTTCACACATGCTGTTATGTTCCTGATACCCCTTATAATCCTCAGGGTGGCCATCAACTGTGAATTTGCTGTCAATCTAAAAAACTATGAATTTTGTCTTGTGAAACCTGCCATTTGACTGCACTATGGGCCCTCGATTATATTAACTAATTTTGAGGTGACCCTGAAAACAGTTTTATTTCATCCTTATTACGCATCATGGAGTGGTCTACCAAAAGTTATATATGTAATATGTAATGTATATGTGTAATGTTGCTGGTTTTGACTTGACTAAGACCAGTGCAGGCTAATAGTGCACTGGCATCAGGTGGACAATATAACAATGTTAATTAGTCAACCTTATCTATGAAATTGCTTACTTGAGCTTGAAATTTCTCTCAAAATAAGTAACATAACAGTATGGCTTGGAGGTGATCACACCAATCAAGATTTTTGTGGCGGTGGCAGTCAATGATGTTGCAACATTATTACAGCTTGTATTATTCTTGAGTCTATTTAACATGGCATTGTATATTCCTTTTCTATGGTGCACTTATGTCACACACACCTGTGAGGCCAATTTTGGAGAAATTTTGCTTTCTTCCTCCTGTGAATACAGAAGCTTTTTTCCCATTATCATAATTACAGGAATAATATGCATGTACATATTTTCAATTATTTTTTCATATCATTCTTGTGGCCTTTTTATGGAGTAATGTATACATAATTTTATCTTAGTGAGGTAGGTGACTTATGTAAAATGATTATGAATTGGCTGGATCACATTAAAACAAGAGCGCATGGGAAGTATTGGCAACTGACTTATATAAAAACATGAAGTAAGATACCTTGCATTAATCAAGAAATTGCTGACTTGCATCTTACTGCATAAAAGTTTTGGCTATTTTTTGTTTTTTCTTTTATAGTAAATCAATAGTTATGATTATCAGTGACTTTATGATTTTTCCTTCAGATATGTTCTGTAAATTTTCTTTTTCAGCTTCAGTTCTCTTATTAGTGATTTCCATTTTATTTCAGATATGATCATTTTGCAACACTTTGTGAAATGCTACCAGTTGCTATTCCATGCCTTGCTCTATGCCTGCAGTCTTGGATTGCAGGTAGTTTCAGCCCAGAAATCCATGAGAGTATATCTAAGGATTTAGGATATTCCACTTCAATATTATTGAGTCCATATCCAAGGTTTGTTTGCTAATGCTTTATTCAATGCATTTCCCAGAATAATGTTTGAAGATAGTGTTTGAGCTTGAGGACTAAATTTATATTGAAGTATAAATAAAGTATTCCTACCTACTTAGTGCCTCTATCCTTGTTTAAGGCCTCAATTATTGACCCAAGGAAAATTGGAGTTTCCTGGATGGGAGATAATGGTGGGAGTTGAATGGTTTAGTAATCTTCAGGATAAAATCCGCTCAGTTATTGAAGGTGATCAGTAAGTATTGTATCAATTTTTTCATTATTTTTGTTTTATTTAAATTAACATAACTTCCATTATATTGGGTTATTGAATGGCATGGTGACTTGTGTAATGGTTCCTGAGCAAAAGGCCAGTGTTATTTTTTTAAATGCTGTTGGACTTTTCTGTGGTTTTACCCATATTTTCATGGCTTTCATGTGGTTAATATTTATTTTTTATTATAGATTGATTGATAGAAAGGGTGATGTTGGGTAAGCGAGGTATAGGCAGGAAAAGATCAGGCATGTTGGATGGATTAAAGGGTGGCAGAAAATATGTGGAAATGAACAAGGTGTGGGTTCTTTAGATGTTAGTGTCGTGTGTTCATCAGAAACCTACCCTAACCAGTAAATTACCAATAAAAGAACTGAATTTCATAATTTAATTTTCTCACTGGATAAAAAAACAATTATTGCTTGATTATGCTCTGAAGAAGAAACCATCACATGTATATTTTGATTTTTCTTATCGTTTGATGTATGTGCTCATGAGCATAATTTGTATTTGATTCTGAAATTGTTCTTAGTTCAAATACTTGAGATTACAATGTTCTTGATGCAGAGACAGTGAAAACCACATGGAGTGGATGGTTCTGATCTCTTGTTCCAGTTCATAAGGATTTACTTTAGGTTGCTTAGTGGTATTGATGCTTGAAGTTCTCCCCAGAATCTTTGGGGATGTTAATCACATGGCCAATGCTAAACTATATTACTCCACATCCTGGCTTCCATTTTGCTGCCAGATATTTTATTGCAAAGGAAATTATACTTTGTGAAGTGTGTAAAACAGAAACACTTGCAGATGATATCACTTTGAGCAATTTACTTTCTTAATGCAGTGTTGTCATGATGTCATGTCATGTTATATTACTAAGTTCCAGTTAAATTTCAGGTTCTTCTGGAACTGGAACCAAAATAAGAATCTGAATATTACTTCTTGATTTGGATTTAAGTCCAATTCACTAATATGAGTTCAGATATATGGCAAAAATTCTGTGATTCTCTTCAGTATTGCAGTATAGCTACCTAACTTTTTTCCACATATCATTCCAAAACAGAATGTAAGTTACCTACACAAACTTCATTCTTGGAATAGAAATATTCATGTTGTTTCATTTTTAATTAATATTCACTGTCAATTAGTTATTGAAAAAGTTCTCAGCAATGTATCCTGCATCATGAAATCTGAGAAGGAAAGAAACATGATTTTCCATCCCATTTATACTGAGTGTGAATTTCAAAGCAGTGAAAACATCTTGAGTTCAAAGTTTCTTTAATTTAAATGTAGTTTATTGGAATTTAATAAAAATAAAATGTATACACTTACAGATAGCAAAGAAATATCTCCAGATGCATAGATTAGTTGCCATAGTAATGCATTTTTTATGACCTTGAATTTCTCCTGAAGGTTTTGGGCCAACGTTTCATGAAAAAACATTGCACTGAAAGCAGATTTTGCTTGGTTGTAAGTATTTTACTGGACATGGGCAGCCTGCACCAATGCCATTATTGCCGTAAGATGAAATATTTATCCACATCGGAACTTCAAAAACCCTCGGTGGGGATCCAATTCAGTGGATTACCAATTTATCTTTTATTGTCAGAGACACTATAGCGCTCATCAGGACATCCGTGGGTGTGAGCAACTCTTGAGTGTTACTTATGGATTGGTTCCTTAACATGTAATTATATAGTAATGCTAGTATGTTGAGTTCCTACTCCTAGCTGAAATTGTCATTTTCACTGCGATGGAACATGAATTAGAAAATATACTCACGTGATGCAGCTAGAAAATAGTACTGTGGTGTATTGAAATATTAATTATGTGGAAAAGTTTATCAACAAATTATGAAGACTGGTTATAACTAAGAACTATGAGATGCTAGATGTTAAAAATTGAGATGGTAACGTTAATTACCCAAGGTTTTCTCTTATGATAACTATGATTCCAGGAAATTTGATTTTTTCTATGGTGCATCAAGGATTTGTTACAGGAAGGTCTTTCCTCGTGCAAATTACAATCCCAACCCCCGGGGCTAGAGATTTGTTATTATAACAAGGGTTTCTCATAATTTGCTTTGTATTAGCTAGGTTTTAATATAATATATAAAAATAATGAAGTATGTATTCATAGCAATATTTATATATTTCTTAAGATCATCATATATTAAAATATAAGAGTTGTCATTATCTCAGTGCTTTTATGCCTTCAGCAGTTACTATTATTCCATTGTAATTGACCTGAAGACTTTCGTAGGGACTGTATCTTTTCACATCTAGTCAAAGTATAACCTGCCATCTTTATTATTTTGGAAGGTGATTGCATGCATCATAGGTGCATAGTAGCACCTTCAGTGAAAGTTGTAAAAGTTTTAAGGATTATTGTAACTGTGAAACCTACTTCATTTCAGAAAAAAGGCTATTAAAAAAGTGCATCTTTTCAAGATTAATTTTGTTATGAAAATAGCTAAGTCTTAGGAATTTGATATGATTTTAAAAGGAAAGGCAGTAAATTAATCCTGCTCCGATCTTTTGGTATTGAGTAGTGTATCTACTGACTAGATAATTTTAGTGATGACATTGCTTTTGATTGTTTCATTAGACAACATACATTTACAATATCTGTGAGTAAATTTTTCATTTTAAGTTGGAACTGCAGGCCAGATTATTTTTAAATTGTATTCTGACTAACTGTGTGTTGAAAATAGTGTTTGATACATCATAACTCCTTTCCATTGGTTTAGCAAGTCAAAATTATTCAAAGCAAACTGCTGAACCAGAATTACATTTGTTGTTGGTACATATGTTGTACTGTCCTTTCCTTCTGTACAATTAATTTCCATAATGATCTTATGCAGTACATATTTACAATCTAATGATTGAGAATTTAGGCATTGACAAGAAAATATTACCAAACTTATTTAATGCTAATCCAACCACATTGTTAGATGACAGAAAACTTTCATATAAGGGGTAAATCACCCGAGGCAATTGGTGAGGAAAGTTAAGAAAAATACTGTTAGTAATGCCGTGCACTTCAACTGCTGCTGAAAGATTATTGTCAATGTAAAAATCTGAAGATTTATTTGAGGACTAGTAGTGGTCGTGAAAGCTCTGATCATCTTTGCCTTGTTAATCAATACATATGTTTTTGCATGTATACATAACAAAGAGAATTGTTGGTATTCTTGACATTGATGTCATCATAGAAGAATTAGTGGAAACAGCATGCTATTCTATGATTTATATAACAAGAAATGGATCCTATTTCCTCCTAAGTCACAACACTTAATATTATTTTGTTAGTTGTTTTATTACTACTGTGATAAATGCATTTCCAACAGCATGTATTGCCTTTCATCAATCCTCCAATTGGTGAGGAAATTGATATTCTCATGAATGAAAGGTGCACAATTTTCTGCAAATAGAACTTGACTCATGATCTAGGTTTTGGTGTTGATGCATCATTATCAAGTATGAAAAGTGAGTAAAATTGTGGACTTGTATACAATATTTTGGAGGGGGGGGGGGAGTGGAAGATTAGGTGTTGCAAGATTGGGTGAGCAAGGTTGACAAAGAATTGTAAAATAGATAAAAGCATTAATATAGCCATTTTTTCTCATCTTCTGTCAGGGGCTAAGTTGTGGTATAGGTTATTGCTTAGTTACTGGTGATGGGCCACAAACAAACAGGGGTGGTACCCTATGAGGGAATGTTGTCCCTGGAGTAAACCAAGGTGGTTTGGGAGTTGGGAAGGGGGAACTAATGTACAGGAGAGAGGATATGGACTTGAGCAACTGTTCATATATAAGAGGGATCTTATTCTTTGTTCTCTGGATTATTTCTATTTTTTGAAAGGTGCCAATTTTTCTTCTTTTGCTTTATATGTGGAACACTTGTTACAAAATCACAGTTATGAATGCACTATATCAGGTTTTTGGCCACAATGCAAGTGCTATTTCCCTGAGTGGTGCTCATCCTATATTCTTTAATTCTTGTGGAGAAGTATAGTCTCATATGTCTGATGCTCCTCGCTTGGCATTCACAGGTTGTTTCATACACACCACTCATTTTTGTCTTGCCATTGGTATCTTTGTTCCTGAATAAGATTTTCAGTCAGGATATGGGAGAATAAAGTATTGTCCTGAACTTCTATTTTGGGATTATTTTGGATGTTTGATAAGGGAATTTTCACTTTTTTTTATAAGGGGAGGTTCGCAGGGTGAGTTTTACACAATTGGCATTCTTTGGTGCTCAGATCTGATGGGAGGGAATTGCTTAGGCTGACACCTATCTTCTGTGGTTTCCTTGAGATTAAGGTGTTGATGAGATTTTCACTATTACCATTGCTCACTACAATTGTCTTGATGTTACTGAGTCCTTGTTCTTAGTGGGGTTTTAGTATGGGGATACTAAGTCTGTGGATCATTGAAATAAAACTTAATTTGTGTGATGTTAAATGTCAGTTGTGGAAGATGCCTAGCATGTACTATATATACTGAATCACTTCTTAAGTGTGTGGGTTTTATCTGCTCCTTTCTTTCTCTTAAGGGTGGAAACATGGTTTAATGAATGGCAAATTAGAAACTCCTACACAAATCCCATGCAGATAGAAAGTATTCTTGCATCTTTTTCAAGGTAAGCATGGAGTAGGTGGGTAAATGGCTTAAATGTATGAATGAAATACTTGTATGCTCTTGATTCATTTTTAGACATTTGAAAGCCTCATTTTATTTGTGCGAATTTACCTATTTTAATAGCAAGTCCAAGAAATGGACAAAATATATTTCCATTCAATGTTATTTTCAAGGATTAATTTTCTTGATATTTTTTTTCCATATTTTTTTGTTTTTGTAAAAGTCTGATGTGGCAAGCAAATAACTTAATCTAGACTTTCAATTCTTGTTTTATGTGAACATGGTCTTAAGTTAAAAACTATAATTTGGTAAGACTTGATAATAAACAGGGTAATAGACTTGTTCCATTGCTACTTTTCACATTTCACGAGGTTTAGATGGTTATATGTGTGATTTTGGACTCTTTATACAGGGCTTTAAAATTATTTGTATCTTTGGGAAACATGCTCCTGGTAAATGAGAAATCAATTATACAGGTTCGATGAAGCTACCTAAAGGTAAATTGAACTGAGGCCCTCCTGGTCAGTAGCCCAGTGCTTCACTCACTGGACCCTTTGTACCTTGCCTGACCGCTGACTAATATATATTTACTTGATGAATATTCTAAATGTGATATTTCTATTATTTTATAATCTTTGCATTATTTTTTTTACTTTTACCTACCTCCTAGTCATCCAATTTTGCCAACTTTTTGTAAGGTTCGTATCAACAAGAGATTTTAAGTAAGAATGACTCCTAAATTCACTTTTGAGTTTCTAATGTAATTCAGTTTCAACTTTTGCATATACATATAATGTTTTGTTTTCCACCCACATTGATGATTTTTTTTGCGGCTAGTGAATGCTTCACATGGACATTGAAAAATCATTGGTAGCCAAATTCTTAAACATTAAAGAAATAAATAAGGATTCTAGCATCTTAATGTATTTTGTTCTTGATTATGTTTCTTCATTGAAATATTTTAAAAATTATTTTTACTTTTCTGCATAATGAGTTAATCTAGCCTGATGCTCATTATGTTGGGTACACAAAATACTTAGGTAGGTATTTTACTGATATTATCATAAGGTATTCTAATGACAAATTCTTGCTTCCTATTTGGTATTAAATGGGGCGTGGTAGTCTAATGGGTAGACCACTGAGCTACTAACTGGAGGGCCAGGGTTTGATTCCGGGTGATGCCTCCGGACACCCTAAGCTCATCCAAGCTGTGTACCATTATTTGGGTACCAGGTCACCCTGGGAAATCACAGGTGGTACAAGGAAAGGAACCTGCCCCCTTACCCTGATGTGTGAATTTCATATACCGTTGGGCATAGTACTGGGTGAGCTCTACCCTTACCTTCCAAACTGACCTTTGGGTTGATTACTGTGATTTTTGATTTGGTATTAAGACATAACTTAGATGTTTGTAATAGTGGAATCTTTGTTAAAGAGGATAAAATTCCTTTGATTGATACGTATATTGTACCAATGATATTTTATGTTAATTAATTTGTTTCTTATGCATCAATGGTCAGGATGGTAGACTACTGATTAGAGTGTTGGGCCACTAGCCCCAGGTCAAGTCTCAGGTTCTGTCTTTAGACAACCCATATAAGCTGGAGAATAAATAAAATTAGAACTGTTCTACTTTATGTATAAAACATTATTTGAGAAAAGAATTTTGGCTCGTTTATCCACCTAAGCCTATGTATTTATGTATCATTATTATCTACATTATATTTATACCTGGTAATGTCTAAGTGAGTTGAAATGTGAATTATTATAAGTTTTTTGCATGAAAGGGGGAAAGTGTTAATATTTTTAGTGTGCTACATGGAATCTTTTCACCACTTCATGCCAGCAGCTAGGAACATTATCCCACCTGAAATCCAAGCGTGTAATGTTCCGACTTCATTGTAAACTGCAGGTGGCACAAGAAAAGAAGTTGCCCCATTAATGCTTAAGAATCACATGCCATAGGGCTTAATTTAGGGTGAATTTTTCTCTCACCTTTCAACATTACCTTGGGGTTAATCATTTTGGTGGTTTATTTAGCATTATTATTATAAGTGGTGTGAGAAATGGAGAAAATGACATTTAATTAGATATTTGATGTGGTTACTTTAAGCAATGAGAGGTTATTTTATAGATTATTTTGTTGACTATTTTTATTGATATGGGCTGAAACCTTTTTCTGTTGTTCCCTATTGCAGCATCCTCACTGAACTTGCTTCAATTGAAGTGTATTTGCGGAGGCACATGTCTTCTGTATTCCATATGTCCACTGTAAATGAATGGCTTGGCACTTGGATTGAACCTCGAAGGAAGAAATTAGTTCAATTGGAACATGATGCTCAGTTACAGATGAGAATTGGGGGTAAAGTAGATGGTGGAGATTTTCAATTTTCATCTGAAGATCCACAAATATAACTATTTGCATTATTATATTATTGGGGTTTATCTTTCAATGAATAATTGTAATATTGATGTGAAATTTGTTGAAAGTGTTATAAAATTACTGAAATTAAAGAGTAATGTTAGATAATTGTTATTTTAGGTATATATTTAGTTTTAAATATGAACTACCTGTACCTAAAGTATATTTTTTAATGTTTAGTTTAAATTTTAAAGATTTTGAAGCTTATTACATTTTTTATGCTTTATTGATGTGTCTGTTGTCCTGCCTGCTTTTTCTGATCACAATAAGATTTAGGAAAACTACTTTTTGGCTCCAGTACTTATTACATCTTCATTTAACATGATGTAATGATGTTTTATGATTTTTTAAGGAATTATAAATTGGCTTGCCTTTGAAGCCTTGAGAAATGAACTCTTGGTTAATTCATTTGGTACTATTCATGGACACTAGCATAAATCACCAAGCTCAAAGCAGTGTAACTAATTATACCACTAACACTTTTGGATTGACACTAGATTTCCCAGTGGACAAATCAACAGTTTACACAACATGTGATGTGAAATTCGAACTTGAAACCTTTGCGTTAGACTCTGACACACTTCATTTAACATAATTTGTTTACATTTTAAAAATTGTGTTATTATGACATAATTTGAACTGCAATGAGCCATTTTTATTTCCTCATTTGGTGGTGGTAGAGAAATATTGCATTCATGAAAAAATTCCATTAATTTAGCACTTAATTTCATTGATAAGTGTTGTGACTGTTTTCCCACTGATACATTTCAGTGTGATATTTGCACATTGACACAATGTATTTGTGTGCACCTATGGCAATGGCATGTATGTATGTTCCTTTTTTGGTATTCAACAGGCCCAATGCCTTAAAAATACACAGAAACACTACAAATATAGTATATACAGTTTTCATTAAGAGTGGAAGAAGGGATTGCATTTGGTCAAAATTTAACTTCCCTTCTCTCCCCTATCCCAAAAGGGACAAAGTAATAAGAGTTATTTGACTATTTTGTTGATTTTCTACATGAAAATGCAAGAAACAACTCATTTCAACAAATTTTGTTATGTTTGTCTAAAACTAATTATTGAGAAAATCTTTTAATTCATTGTACATTTTTACAAATATTGCCATAAGAATCTAAATGTTTGATATGTGTGGATAGTATTTAATTTTGCTTCTGACATTTGAAATGGGCATGTGGTAGAAAATGTTTTCTATAGCCTCGGCAACCACATTATTACAAAATAATGATTTAAAATAATGGTAAAATCTATTTATTGCAAAATATGTGTAGAATACCTAAATTTTCCCAATTTTCTCATCAAGTTAATTATTGGGGTGTATGACATAGGGTATCCAGCATCCTGGAAAACTAATGGAATTTTTTGTCCGTAAAACTTGAGGAAAATTAGAATTCTTGGTTACAAATCAGGAAAAAATTATTTAGGTGTGTTTCGGGTGAGTGGTAAAGAAAGAAAAAGCAGGCTAATTTGAAAGCAGTTAGCCATTTACAGCTAGGTTCTCAAAAGCACAGAGAGAGAGAAATAACTCATATTGATAAGGAGGTTCAGCTATTAGAAACGTGCTGCCAGTGAGGTTGTGGTGCAGATAATTAAATTGTCATTTCTTGCTTTTACCGTGTAGATATATTGAGAGAGTTCATTGTCCTTTACTTGTGTTGATGTTGTACCATATCAGCCATGCAGTCACTTTAATATGTTTTGAGTTTCAGTACTTTACTAGAACTAGTCTGTGCCACTTTTCCATCATTTTAACGCAGTTAAAATGATGGTCCTGGAAAACCAGTCCAGTGGTCCACTGGGGATGGCCCAGTTTATTTCAACTATATTTAATTTTGTTGTAAAGAAAAATGATTAATTTGAATGAAATTAATGAAAATGCTTAATTGTGAAAAATGTTTATTTTTTTCCAGAGAAATAAACCCTTTCTTGTTAGACATTTTCGTCTGTACTGCAATAAACAATGTTCTTTTTGTTTGAGGTATTTTAGTTCTTCAAGAAAACTGAAATTGAGGCATGTAACTTCTTCACTCCCTTCTCCATTATGCATCGCTCGCAGAAATGTTCATTTTTCCTTGTATTATTTTACCCAAAAATCAAACGCTTTTTTTTAAACATTGCCTCGGAAAAACCGAAAATTTACGTGGATGACTCGATAAAACAAAATTCAGATTCGCTGGATACGTTGATTACGGTAATTGTCTCTGAATTACTCAAGAAAGCAAAAGTATAACGTGAATGACAACGGAGGAGAGAAATAATTTTTAACCTTGCGTAAGTTTTTCAATATTAAAAATGTCCCAAAAGTAAGACTCTAAGATCATAGCCGTATAAGTCTGAATACTTGGTTCGTTTCCTATCTATCCTAAATATTGCTAAGTGGACGTGGTTTCCGTCAAGCATGCGCTCTTATACTTAGATCTACCCGTCTCGGCCCCCTTAGGGAAAGGGCTCAGTGGTGCAAGGAGAAAACATTACGTGAAAGGACGCCGATTGGAAAGTACAGAAAAATGTCGGACAGCTATTATCGCCAGATCATTCGTTTATTTATTGGGTGGGGAAGCGGTTTAAGGTAAGGAGTAAATTCCTTCGCGCAAACACCTTCCGTTGCGACTTTTTATCCCTATAAAGGTATATTAAAATTCCAATAGCGGATCCGACTACTCTTGGAATGTGAGGTTGTAAGATGAATGTGCGTGAGGAACGCTGAATAGATAAGATGACCACCATACTGGAGTATCTGTTGACATTTCATGCTGCGATCTTTTATCTAATTCATTTTCTGTGTTCGTGCGGATACATTCTGTTTAGTTTTTGTCCCCAACTTTGGTGCATGTCGATTTTTTTCTGGAAGTGTGAGAGCCTTGTGGCGGTGCTATTTGAATGTATATTATAATATTACTTTAACCTTTTCTGGTAACTGTCCGATAAATTTCGACCTAATTTTTGTGAAAATTCATGCTTTTTAGTTTTTGAGTCCTCTCATTAGGAATATATGAAAAGTGGGAGAACCAGTTATTAATTGGTACTAATAGAGATAATATTTGGGCGTTATCTAAAACGAAAAAAATGGTACCCAAAAGTTGCTTTGTTGGCGCGGGTCAACGTGCGTATTCCCTAGAAAATGATCTTTTTTTGGAGGTTTGGAGAAGCTCTGTTTTTACATGTCGTCGATATAGTAGTTACCGCTTCTAAACGCAAGTGGTAGTGAAGCTAATGTTAATCAATATCAAAAGTTACGATGCTCTTAACGTTATCATTTTTGGCATTCTTAGTATACTGTTTGAAAGTATCGCATTCTCCCGCAACTTATTTTAAGAGGGATTGCAAAGACTCCTTATCTTAACGATTCCATTAATTTATTGTTGTGAATTTATTTAACTTTTTCGTAATTGTTGTATCATATTACTTAAAATTAATGGAAACTGTTATTCAAAAAATTCAACATCGGAATTCTTAGTTGAACCAATCAAACTACGTGCGTGACCACCAATATTATCTTGGTTTAGCAGAAAACAGTGCATTAAAAAAAATTAAATCCTGGGAAATTCATCCTTATTATGCCAAAATGTAATTCGCGTGAAAAAGGTTTTTCTGAGAGAAAAATACCAAAAAAAATAGAATTTATCTTTAAAGCACTGCATCTGGGCTAGTATTGTTCTTCGCTTCTATAGTATCTGCTGCTAAACCACAGTATGGAAAGATAATAACAGTAACTTTTGGCGGATCACCCTCTCTTGCATATACATATGAGAAAAATTCACAATCCAAAAATCATTCTCCTGGATTGGGATTCGAAAAATAATTACAGCGTAAGAGGACGCTTAGGTAGTTTAACTGTCTAAATCACTCGGAAATCGAGGGATCCAGGTTCGAGCCCCCGTTCCGGTGAATGATTTTTTCCATGTGAATTTTTTGCAAGTGCACAGTTTGAAATATGTTATTTTTTGTTGTTACAATTTATCTTCTATTAAAGAGAACTCTGTTGATTAAAAATAGCTGTCTGATATCAATTACATACAAATTTCCTTTTAGTATTTCCACCAAAGTAATTATGAATTTAGTTTGTGATTGATCAAAACTTCAACATTGTCGTAAAAGATGTAAAGAAATTGAGTGAATGATAAACAGACTGACGTTCGGATTGGTGATATTTGTGCAAGAAAGACGGATGAATTTCGCTGGCTGTCGTAGATTTTGTATTGCTGCGATCGTCCGGCAAATTTTGAAATTTTGAAACCTCAGTTTCAGTAGCATATTGGGGAGATAGAATGGGATAAACATCTTTATTCGGGCGAAATTGAGACCATAAGGTCCCGTCTTCCATTTATCCCTTCGTCTAAATACAGAAACGTATAATGAAAAGAAATATAAAAGAGGAGGGGAGGTAATCCATTAACTTGGAAGAATTCAGTATTGAAAACATCTAAATCTATGCTTCATGGATCAGATTGCATGATGTGCGTGGATGGAGAATCGGTATGAGCAGTGAGACGCAGAGAAATGACTCGAGGATTACTCTTACCTATTCTTTGAACTTGATGATAATCATAGGAATTTCCGAGAAAAGGATGGGGCAGGAGTGAAAATAAATAAGAATCTGTTTGAGGTAGTTTGGTGAATGTTGAAGCCTTAGGCAATGGTTCAGTCCAGGGATTGCAGTTATTATTGAGCGTATTGTAGAATCAATGTGAGTGGTTTTTGATGAAGATGAATTACGCGAAAATGATAACATGATAATATTATCTAGAACTAGGAAGACCATGTTTAATATTTCACGGTTGGAAGGCATAAAATAGAAGAGGTGGAACAATTGGTGCAGAGTTGAGAATTTATTTTACTAATAGGTATGGGCGTAGTTGTTAGGACATTGGCAGAAGAATATTGTTAAAAAAAGAAAAGCTTTACAAAAGAATAATGAAGCAAGTCTTAGTGAGGTATTTGACATGACTTTAACATGAACTGCAGCGTTTTATAGTCCAGAAAATTTGACTTGACAATGAAGATGAGCATGTATTAGAGGATTGAGACGTTATTTTGGAAAAGGATGTACAAAGAGTTGGTATCTACATAGGGAAAGAACGCTAGGTAGCGGTATCTCGGTACTAGTACCCAGGACAATACTCCTAAGTATCGGAAACTCCTCGGAAGGAATAATTATTTTTCAATTATCGTAGAAAACTTGCTTCCATCTATAATTAACCCGGAACTAAATTAATAAAATGTAGGCAGTATACGAAACTCTCCTTGAAAGTGTTTTGCATTACCATCGGTAAGTCAAACTCAACTAATAACAATTTTTTAATGGTAATCTACCAGTTAAGGTAGGTCTCTGATGGACACACCCCTACA
>LYUA01000163.1:34402-44786 GCA_002093875.1 Calopteryx splendens
GCATCCACTTCTCCTGCCTTCTTTGGATTTCTCCGAAGAAATAATAAATATAATACAAATAACTTTTTTAGTATCATTACGTTTTCTGTGAACGCGATTGACAGTGGCGTTGTTGACAACACAGCCGCCAGTGTAATGTTAGGTACGCGCTTTAAATAGAAATGCCAGTAAAAAATAATTCGCAACGATTACGCGGCTACTTCTCTATTGGTATTTTTCTTACGGTGCTACGTTAACTACTTTTACAATACTCTCGTATTACTTTCCTGCTAATTGAAATATGTCTTCAAAACATAAACCATCTGAACTAATACGCCACTAGCTATAATGACTTTTTACTATACATACTTTATTATGACTTTTAACTATAATGAAATTTTCTATTAAGAGCCGTAAATGTATACTTTCCATCTTGTCAAGCAACATAAACACAACGCGGGGTATTTTTTGGAATGTATTATAAAGTTTTTAGGAAAATATGTTGCCTCTGCTCTGTTAATTTGTTTTTTTTTAAGCTTAGGATTAATAGTGAGATCATAGTTGAGGACACCAAAATGATAACTTTTTTGTGAAGAGTGTTCTACGGTGCTGGAATTAGTGAGTTATTAAAAGCTATGAGTCACCGTAAGTTAATTTCATCACCACAACTCACAAATACGTTTGTTGTAATAATAATAATGTATGGTAGTCTAACCGCCGTACCATGATAACCTATGCGAAATATCGTGGTTTATGTCCCAGATTATATTTATTGAGGAGTTCATTTATATTCGAGAAGAAGGTTTCAAAATGATTTAAAGTTGAGTGAATAACTGAATAACTTTTCTCCTTATAAAAGTACAAGTTTCCGCAGCACGAATGCACAGGGGTTCCCAGGGCTACAGCAAAAGTTATTGAATTATTCTATCCTATTACTTCTTTTCAGGAAAACTACTGTAGTAAGTTTCCCGTGATTACAAAACATTTAGGAATAGGTAGTACCTACACCCAATGGACACTAATTTAATCCCATCTTTTTCTATATTTCAAGTCAGTGCATTATTTCTTACGTCATTTCATTCGAACCCCTATAAAATTACCTTTGAGTTTTCAAACTTAAGTACAACATAATTCACTCTCACAATAAGCTCAAGCTTCGTCTGTGACAAGTTATGTCTATGCCTATTTATGTGTAAATTTCTCCCATGAATTCAATGAAAAATCGTGCATTTAAAAAAACACTAGAATCATGACAATCGCCTAAGAAAGCTATGAATTTTTTTGCAGGTTAGCCACATTTAACATTTACCTCAAAATATTCATAGAAATAAAATTATAATTTTATTAAACCACATATCAACTTGATAGTTGGTTTCATTGGTGACAGTAGTTACCTAATGCTTATAACTGAGGGGAGAGCTCTGCTAATACTAAGCAAAACGGCGTTTAAAAAAGCACACTGGGAAATGGGGCCGTTCCTTTCCCAGCCTTTCCTTTCTTGGCCAGTTCCTTTCCCTGTAACGTCTGCGGTTTCCCCAGGAAGATTTGACACCCAAGAAATGACGAAGCTTAGATAAAATTAATGTGTCTAAAGGCGCTGCCTGGGCTCGAACCCTGTTCCTCCTTCCCAGCGCTCTACCCACTAGACAACTACGCTGCAATGGAATTTAATCTAGAAATTGTTTTCTTGTCACAATGACACAACCTTTGCTTGTGTGAAATACATCAACGGGGATATTATCATATTGCATGGATGGAATATTCTCTAGAGGTTTTCAAGTTCAATACTCTCCGTCAGAAATATTTCAAATAAAGAAAATTTTATTTTACTTTCTGCGAGCTTTACCCTTTATTTTTCCTATGTAAGGGATAATAAACCTTCCCCTAGCCCTTGTAGGAGTAGAATTGGTAATAATATCCGTTTCTGACATTCTCACCTGTATTATGTTCGTGTAAAATAATATAAGTCAGGATAAACGCTCGAGATCCTAGACGGCGTTGTAGTAGCTGGTTGCATTTCAAAACAAAAGAGCATCGAAAACGGTGGACTCAATATTGAAAAACAGTTGATGGTAAATACTTGTTGGTGAAGTTTGGGGAGCACCTAATTTGTTGAAATTCATTCGTAAAAGTGGAGTTATTCCATTGTTTTACTATATGTTTTACAAACTGTATGCAGTGTTTTTGTTGAAGTGTTCTTAAAAGTAAAGTGATAGTGAAGAGAAATCCAAATGGAACGAACGCCGATCATCTGCAGACAAGTCAACGGCAAAATAAAACAGAAAGAACAGTCGGGAATGGGCATTCTTCTGCACGAGTTCCACGTATGGAACAATATAATGGTAATGTACAATCCCTTCACAATTCTATTTAATTTCTTGGGTATAAGCGGCACGCATCTAATTTAATCTCTTAAACATTTTCTTATCGGCGAGATGAAATAGAATTACTGCTGGCGTTTCGCGAGGTAATTCCTCTTATTTCAATGCACAACAGCACTTTTTAGTTATTGTGGAATTAGTGACCTTTTTCTATCCCGAAAGGAAACGGATTTTTTGTTGTGTTTATAATATATATATTATAAATATATATAATATATATATATATATATATATATATACACACACCTTAAATTATGCATTATATTATTGTGATTTATAGTTGTTCTTATTTTGAATTATATATATTTGTAATTTTTTCTATGAAATGATTTGCCACTGGGATCTACACACTTCCTAGAGCTTATCATTAGTGCAGTTTGTTGTCATGGTAATCAGCTATATTAAAAAAACTCAGAGTCGCGGGCTTCAGGCGGTTTTGACATGGATTCTGAGATATTATCTGGGATTGGGTCCAAAGTTTTCTCTGACTACCTGACCGTACTTCTGTATTTGGTGATTTTTTTATCATGACCGTGACGTTATGTAATTTTAGAAATATTTACAGGCGATTGCAATCACAAGAGTGCAAGCGAACACTTACGTATGTCTACAATTGATGTGATGTACGAGACGAGCAAAATGCTAATCAGTTATGATGATATAAGAATTACAATCGACTTGTGTATACAATGCTTGCAACAAGTATATCGTGGACACTGCCTTAATCACGCATATCTTGAGATCATTTTTGTCATTCGACAAAGGCTAATTTGGTGAATTAATTATATATATTAGAATTCAAGGATATTGACTAAAAAGTGTTATGTCGGACGCCGAGTGACCTAACACGGGGAAACGCGCCATTATTTTAACGTCTCAATTGACATAATTTTTCTACCGGAAATGTTTTCCGTGGTCACTCGAATCATTATCAGCCATGGAAATTTATTTTATTTATTAATTAGGTATTTTGAGTTTCGTGTTGTTCTTATTTTGAATCATATATGTATTTTATTTATGAAATGATTTAACGCTGCGATCTACACACTTCCTTGTGTTCATCAATATTATGGCTCCTTGTCATGGAAATTAATCGATATTTATTAATTTTTTAGTTTGAATTTTTAGGATTTTAAAATTTATTAATTCTTTTTCTATAATGCGCAAGAAATTACTGATTTGATTTACTCGTCGACTAGTAAAGAGGTTGAGAGCCTTTAGCACATATGGACATAGGATCCTCTTGATTTTTCTATTGTGTTGTTATTGTGATCAATAAATCAATCCATCCGGAGGTTAATGATTTACCGCACCTTCCCATTATAGTATCTTCATAGGAAGTCTCTAAATTATTTTCGTATCTTCTTAAATATAGATCTCTCGCTATCTGTTGGAGGTGTTACGCTCTTCGGCTTATTTGGTTCTTCTCATCCATTCTTCCCTCCATTATTTTATCCAAAAGATTGTCTTGCAGCGTGTCGAATAACTTGGTCACTTTTCCAACATTTTCAGCATACTTGTTCCTCTACTCTTCATAGTACCTTTTATTTTGTGATTTAATTCATTCATTTAATTTAATTTTCCTGAAACGTCATATTTCCATCGCCACCGATATTCTCTGTTTAGCTGTCTTTTTACCAGTTACTCGATGTCATAGAACATATGGGGCGTCCTACTGTCAATGTTCAGACTTTTTTCCTACCCCCTACCCCCTATGTAAGGATGCGTAGAATATACGCCCCGTCCACCCCCTTCTTACGTAATTCTCGGTGCTATAGTAAATGTTGGGGCGTGGTAGTCCAGTGGTTAGAACGATGGGCTGCTGACCGGAGAGAGGGCTGGTGATGCCTTTCGGCAATCTCAGCTTCACCCAAGCTGTGTACCATTTTTCGGGTAACAGGTCATCCTGTGAAAACACAGGTGGTGCAGGGAAAGGAACTGGCCACCATACCCTTATATGTGAATGTCACTTGCCGTAAGGCTTAGTACTGGGTGTCGAGATGGGAGTGGATGATTTGGCTGGAAGCCCTTGATTACTGTGATTTCATAGTAAATGTCAAACAGTAGAATAGTAATCGCCCTATCGACTGGTATTCGCCGTGAAAATTCATGTGGTGGCTGATTTAATACAATAATAAACCTTTCGTAATTAAAGGGTAGCCCCATAGCGTCCATATGTATGCTTGAAAGGAGTGTTTCTGATTTCCCAAGCCTGAGCTGCTAGATGTAATTGGACTCGCCTTCTTTGTACGGCCTATTACGTGTACTTTATCTTACGGTAACACATTCTTCCTTTTTTCCAGTGTTTGCTACTATAGTCTCAGTCTAACCTAGCACTCTTCTACAATTTTGGTTTAAGTTTAATCCTAATTTATATAGGAAAGAGTATCGAGAACGGTGGTTTCATATTGAAAGGCAGTTGATGGCGAACGCCTCGTAATGATGGATGTCTATCTATGGGGATGAACACTCTCATCATATTTTCGTTCTTTTCTGCAAACATTACTGTCCTTAATAAAATTTAGGTAGTCAAAGTTTTTCGTTGCATGCATCCCTGAATTAAAGTACTGGTTGTTAAATAACATTTATTAAATCTTACTTCTCCAGTGCCACAGAGGTATTCTGTAATGGCAACTCTTATTTCCCCCGCAAAGGTTAACACTACGCAAGAAAAACAACTTACTCCTCTTTTGATATCGATGGGGGTTAATGAATATACAGCATTACATTCTAGCCATAATTATAAAATCCATTATCCAAATGGGTGAAGCCAATAAAAATAAGCTGTTCTTGGTGGATTCTCTTCTCAATGTGATTTCTCAGGGCATTGATAGTTTCACCTTACTGCTTTTCCTATGGTTGAACTGGTTTCTTCTAGGAATTATTTCGCCTTTTTCCATCCATATGTGTATTATTTTCAATACTCTTGCTAGGTGTGCAGTACGAATAGTTAGGTATTGTAAATGTTTCTGTCTTCTTCCAAATACCTATAAGAACAAGGTCTTCTGTGAGTTGCGCTTGGCTAATTGTATGACTGTATTAGATTAATGTCTATAAAATATTTATCTGTTCAGGGTCCTCTTTTCAGCATGCTTCAGTCTGAGAGATTTTCAAAAAATCCTGGGGTCTTGTCTCTTTTTAAATCCTGTACCATGTCATTAACTGTTTCTGTATTGTCATCCTTTTTGTTGGTAGAATATGGGGGTATGGGGTGCCTAGAATTATTAATACTAATTTGGTGATATCTTTTAACTTAAACACAGTAATCAATCCGAAGATTGGCTTGAAAGGAGATGGTAGAGCTACCCATTACTCAGCCCAATGGCGTTTGAAATGTACACGGGATAGGAGGGCCAGCTCCTTTCCCGCGGTTCACTTGCGGTTTTCATGGAAGTCCTGGTACCCAAAATATCGCACAGCTTGGTTGAAGCGGTGGGCGCCCAGATGAATTGAACCTCCGGGTGTAGCCCACCACTCTACCCATTAGGCAACCACGGCCCTGATATCTTCTAAAGGCTTCTAAAAATCTTCTAAATATATTTTTCCATTTATTAAATGCAACTGAAGACGCATGGAGTGGGTTCTTACCAGACAGCTGATCAGAAGTATTGTTCAAAGCTTTAATGAAATTACACCCATTTTTGGGCAATTTTGAAGCCCATACTCACCATGGGTGCCAAATAAAACATCATTCACTCTTTCATATTTTATGGGTTCTTCCTTGAAGACTTTTGAGATCAGAATATAATCTCTTAAATGGAAGTAAAACGTTTAATACGATATATTCTGAAGTAGGTTAATAGTATCAAAATGTTACAATACAAAAAAATAATTTTAAATGTTGTTCCGCAGCAAATGCGTAATTTACGCGACCTTTCATATTATTCAATGCTTAAATATAGGCATTCTGAGTATAGCATTCTGAGTATAGCATAGCAAGACATGGGTCTTGAAATTCATCGTTGCTTTCGAATGTCCACTTATAATTGTGATCGTTTAAAAAATTATAATTCTTTATTGATTGAATAGCAGATTATGATGCCTATCTCACATGCAGTATTTTGTGGATTTCTATACAAAATGCACAATCATTCTGTATTTAAAATAAAAAATACTTTAATGGTTGCTTCGACAGGAAAAAATAAAATAGTATTTGAAATACTGCCCAACTCTGCCTATCTTCCAGTTAACAGAGAAAAAAAAGCATCTTTCGAGTGCGTCTGTGGAGTGGTGATAGGTGAAGTCTTGTAAACTCCTGTGGTAGCTCATTACTGGTGATATGAGTTACAGAAGACAACCTCAGGCGTCTGGCTAGCAAAATTGCGATTTTTTCGGTTGTTATCATGGTGAGAAGTTTGAATGCACGTCCGTGCGGAATACGTGGTTGCGAGGCACGTTGGTGCTGTGCGGGTTACGAATCAGGGTTGGTTTTCCGTTATGGCTCGAAAATAAGATGTGTTACGATTTTCAACTCCTTGCAAATTGAAAAATACCCTTCTTATATTCAGACCATTACGGTATTTGGATTTTTTTACTTGACGACTAATTGCTTTTTTTTTATCTCCGTTGCCTTTCTTTGGTTTTTAGTTTCTTTGCATTTCATGGTTTATTTAATGCAATAAATCCCGTCTTTACTGCTTCCTGTTTTCTACCTTACTTCTTCCCAAGTTTTATTTAACTTCTCTTAATGATTGTTCCGATTTTTATGTTCTAACATCTGCTTTAGATTAATTCAAGATATTCATTTTCTAAAAATTAATATATATTTATTATATATTTAATATCCATGTATTATGTTTTTCATCCACCGGCGATCGCTTTCTTTCCTTCATGAAGAAAAAAGTTGGGCTTAATGATTACCAATTCATCGTGACTGACGGTACCCTCAACTTGCTAGCATTTGCAGTCTATAAAGTTTTTGGAAAACCTTCTTATTCCAGTATCTAGTCACTTACTTTGCTCCTTCCTCAATCTAGGATTAACATGTCGACATTGGTTTACAAAATATATGTCTGCAGTTACTAGGCCATATTGTGTTCATAATTCAAGCAACCATAACTTTCACTTTCGCCGTATCATTCTATACACCCTCAAGTTTACTGCATCTCAATCCGATACAGGCATGGATACTTGGACTCGGTGTCCTTTGGCTTAGGTTTTATCGTAGCCGTAATGATACTGCCAAACAGAAAGAAAATAACTTCTATTTTGCTACATTTTCAAAGTTTTATTCCCAAATTTTATTTCCAACTATCTGTTTTGAAAGATACCATAGTTATAGCCCCGAGAATTTCCTTCCCTTTAATCACGTTTCCCTAAAATATCTAGGTCCATCTCTTCTTATTTAAAATTTCTGATTGCATTTGTCCATCGACCTTGTGTGGGTTCTTATTGCAGGAATCAATCCTCAATTGTCATTCATCACTCTTTACTGGTGTACTCCCTTGGGATTCTTTCTCTTGGGATTCTAACGGGGGATTCTAATAGTTGACCTCCGTAATGATCTGCTCTATTGGGTTCCATAATGTTTAATTTTAAATTAATTTGCAAAAGAATATGAGATGCTTCTACCCTGAGTAAGTATTTGGTAATTTCTACTTGCCTCACACATCGAATTTCTATACTCATTAATGTACCTTTTACTACTAATGTAGTGAAGTGAACGTTGCTATACCGACCAATGTGCTCTCCATTTTCATTCATGTGAAGGATTGCTTCAAACCCCTTTTCCGATTTTTAGGCGGCATATTGGTTGGCGGTATCTATTCTCCAAGTCACGGAACCCTCATTGAATTTTGCCATATTCAAAACGTCCTTCCTAATCTTACCCAAGGGATTGCGACTTTATCCTTGGAGAGCCGCCGCTCATTATCCTTGACTACTTATTCGCCAAATGCATTCACTTATTTCAATACTTACTCATTGAGGAGAGGTTAGCCCTTACGTAATACGTTTGAAAAATCGTGTGCAGTAAGCATATCCCCACGGTCACTTCCTCCAGAATGTCGCTGATGGATCCCTCACATCCGATGAACCAGGGATATAGAATCAACGTCCGGACCGATCTTCATAGATATTCATGCTTTCATTCCTTTTGTACTCCATGATGTAGGAATAGTAATAGGAAGGAGGTATAGTGAGTGCAAATATTGAAATATTTATTTAAAAACAAAGTTAGAGAACAATTAGGAAATTAGTCTAGAAAAAATATAAAATATTTGATGACCACTGTGATTTCGTTTTAATATAATAAAAATGTTCATGCGGCAGTCCATTTCATATCAAATCATTCCCGAGAAAGTAAATTATATTCTTTAATGATCGAAAAAAGCATTTTGGAAAAAGAGACATCCCGATTATTATTTATATTTTTTTACCTTATACTATTCGTTAATGATCAATGCGAATTGCTCGATTGTATCTGTAATATTTTTCCATACCTTATCATAAAGTTAGCACTATATATAATTTATCAAACTAAAAGTCTCACCTAAAATAGAGTCACCAATGTCGATATCTATTGGTATTTGGTCTTCCCGAAATGAATCGCAATACGACGTAAAACGTACACTATTCCGCAGTGTTTCTGCCCAAATCCAGCTGAAAAAATGGACGAAGACGCGTGATACAAGAGGAGGTTTAGAAGGAGACATTATACTCGCATGGAGGTGTCAACATTTGTAACAAACATCAACGCGCTATTAAAGGACTCCCTCTATCCCCTGTGGAATATGTAGGGGTTTGTTAACCCTGCAACACAAACTCCACTGCTTTGAACTCCTTAAGATGATACCGTGTCATCGACGTGATTAACCTGACGGGTGATGTGTGTTGGATGACGGGTGACTAGCTAATCAAAATTTAGTTTTGTGTTTAAATAGTAACATTTAGCTTTGAGACCTTTCCACAGCTGCAGCCATTTCGCCTTTCTTCTATCAACTACAGTTCTACGATCCAGATCATTAAGGATTAGGATCAGGATTAACATCCAAGCCTGCAACCTTGCGGTATTTGGCCGGTGCATTAGTAGCCAGGTCTTATGAGTGGTATGAGGGCCGAATATCTGTTTTGCTCTGTGTAACCTATTTTATGTACGCTATTTCGGACGGATTTTTTTAATTTATTGGAGTACCTCGGTGGATGCCATTGGATGTATTGAATCCCACGACTTAACGTTGCCACACTATAGGTTTGATTATAGATTCCAATAATTTGTTAGGTCCAAGGTTACATGTAGCAAAAACACTTTTAAAAAATTGAAGCCAAAGGAAATGTTAATATTCGAAAGAAAATTTAACATCGTAAAATGAATTTCCTTGGTTTTACACTGTAATATATTTAAGCAATTAAATGAGTTGATGAGAGAAAATGCCTTGCCAACTAAATTCATTATTTTTTTAAATTATCCGAGGAGAAGGAATATTATATCCAGGAATATAAAACGAGAAAAATGTGTTAAACTAATAAGAAACAAAATTAATTCAGAGATTGATAAATAAGAATAAGATTGGGAGAAAAGAATGGATTAGGAGGCCGAGTGAAGAAGCATGATAATCTAATTCAAGGAATATTTGAAGCAGTTTATAGTGCATAGCATAATACAGCACTTAGCTATGAACGCAGAGAAAAGGTAGCTACGATTCGAGATTTCAGTGATGAAATTCTTTTTGAACATGGATATTGAGCAAGTAGATGGAAAGAATAATTGGAGTACCTTTATGATGGAAATGGGATATATAGAAGAATACTCAAAGAGAATGATTCACTCGTAAATGACGAGGAAGAAGACTCCATGCTTTAGGCTGAATTTGGCGTTACACTATGTGAGTTTAGGGAAGAACAAGGCTCTAGGGATGAAGAAATACCGTCAGAGTTAATGCAAAATTGTAAATATCATAATATGATGCAGCCCTGAAAATTAATGTGAATTCTATGGAAGTGGTGAAATGCTAATGAACTTTATGAAGAACGCAAACACTCTAATACTAAAAATATAGGGCAGGCAAAATCGAAAACACGTGAAC
>LYUA01000163.1:46999-59793 GCA_002093875.1 Calopteryx splendens
TCGAAATCTACGAAGCAGACAAATATATCCTGATTATACTCTATATTCATATCAATGACCTCATTACTGCTACGGCGAGATCCCTAGTACTAACTTTGCAGCGTGCGATATTAAACTAATTGTTCTATAGTCGTCACGTACTGCTGCTTTTCCTTTCTTTGAGATTGGAATTAATACTGCTCTAACAAAGGCGTCTGGCCACACTTCACTCTCATTAATGCTACGAACGACCTCATAGGAAATATTTCTTTTATGTTTTCCTAAGCTCTTTAATAATTCTTCAGGGATAATATCGACCCCCACAGCATTGTTTGTTTTCAATTCCGTACGTAATATTAGCATACTAAAATAAATTGGGGTTGACTGCTACTTCTGTTGATCTATATATGCTCTATATATAGAGCAGACAACAATGTACAAATATGGTATGATTAGAGAAATAGCTCGAGAAGGTTATGAAGAGGAGAATGGATAGATAAAGAAAGGATAAACATGAGGCATAGATTTGAACGACCTTTCCTGTCGACACTAAACTGTATAGAGGAGATAAAAAGGCACAACATAGATATTTCGATGCAAGGAAAATTACTTTCAATTAAAAACAATTAAGGAAAAAGATAATTCAACAGCAGGGAGAATTTAACTATTTAGACAGCGCGTTCACCTGTGATGGAAGAAGAAAGAGGGAAGTAATATGCAGAATAGAAAGGGCTTTTTAACAGAAAAAACGAACCCAATTCGCAAATAGTACTACTGTAGATATAAAGAAGCGGTTCATCAACATTTATATACGTAGTTCACTTTGCTACGGATGTGAGACATGGATTCTTTGCAGCGGAAGAAAAAAGAAGGCTCGAAGCAATTGAAATGTTTCTCTGCGGGAAAATGATGTAAATTAAATGGATACACCGAATGATCACCGAGAAAGCACTTCATTGAGCGGTTAAGAGAAGTCTATAGAGTATAAACGGAGAAGAGGAATACTAATTGGAAAGTTCTGAGGCACAATAACCTTCTGAGAAGCGTAAAAGAATGAACCATTAAAGGGAAGAACTATATATGTATATAATTGTATATATATTTATTTATTTATAAAAATATTTTCCAGAGTAAGCAAGTGTTTACAGCTTTTTATTCCCTTGCTTTTGTGTTAAGGCTTTGTTCTCGAAATGTTTCCTTCCATGCTTAGTTTATGTCACGGGCCATTGTGTTTAAGAAGCAATGGCAATAGCATGGATGTTCATAAATTTCTTTCCTGAATTGACTACCTAATATTTTATTTATAAAATTTGCGTCTAAGTTTGTTTTCAAAAAGTCTGCAATATATCCTAATTTTTATTAGATTTTACGCAAATTTAATTCTTAGTGTAGCGTAAAATTTCATACTGCGCCGTATTGTATTCCAATTATTGCAATAAAATTTTCAATTGAGTTGACAGGAGCGTGTTATGCAATAGTTTTATGGATAAGTAAAGTATGCGTGTCAAGTGGTTTAGTCATAGTCGCTTACTCTTGTCACTTGTTTTTGAGTTTCATGGTTCATTGGTGGCATGAAATAAATGCAGCCGTTCTGTTGAATGAGCATCTATCCAGGCAGGCCATTTTGAAAAAAATCGATTTTTTTATATGTACCTATTGCTTGATTTCCTGTGAATGGAGCCTGAAACAGTAGGTATTTCTGCGGTAATTATAAGCAGCAGACCATATTGGATATCAGTTTCACGGTAGCATTAGTACACTTTCACCATTTAGGCTTTGCCGATGAATCGCGAATTTTTTGTCCGTGCTGCTTTATCACTGCTCTTAGTTATTTGCCAGATATTAATCCACGCAGTCATTGGTAAATTGTTTAGTGGCTAGTTGAGGTTTTTATGGTCGAGTTACTTAATGAACGAGTCGTTTGGCTTTCAGCGAGATATATAGAGTGGGAACCCGTGCCCGGAATACCTCTCTACCCTCGGAAATTGTATAGAACCTTTATCAATCACAGTAATTAACCCGAAAGTCGGTTTGTTAGGTGAGTGTAGAGGTAACCCAGGCGTGCCAACGGCGAGTGAAACTCACATATAAGGGTAGAGGGGCCAATTCCTTTCTCTGTACCACCTGCGATTTAAAAGGATGACCTGGTACCCAACTGAAATGCTAAAGTGCACTAAATGGTACACAGCTTGAGAAAAACAGAGTGTACGCAGATACGTCACCCGGGATCGAACCCGGGCCCTCCGGTTGGTTGCTCAGCGCTCTACCCACTGGACTACCGCAACCCATGGAATTTTTATGAAGTCCTCTAATTACAAAATGAGTTACAAAGGAAAATGAATAATAGCTTTAGAAGGGAGAAAGATATGCCATATTGATTCCCCGAGTAGCTGATGTTTCCAGTAATAATGCTAACTTGTTAATGTAGAGGCATTATCCTACAATCTTATTTCCTTATGTTGTCTTCTCACTACTTCATGCAGCTTTTTATACAAAGTTCTATCATAGACAAAGTATATTCAAAACATTAGGATCCTAGTAGAATCAGTTAAACTAACTAATTATGCGGAAATATAGCACTTTCAGGGCTATAGGGGCCACACACACGAGGAGTAAGGTAGAATAGAATAGAAACAACCTTTATTGTAGGTATAGCGTCGCTAAGGTATTCGAATAAAAAGAGAAAAGCTCTCCAAGGTTATTTTTTGCTTAATTTTCCTGTTTGCACCAAACAATGAAGTAATGAATAATGAGATTAATTATATTTTCCATTTTTTCATTTTACACCTGCACTATCTTTACCTGTACCAGATAAAGTCAAGGGAGATAGGAGGTATATGCTTAAAAGATGGAGGGATGTTTTCCAGATAAGCTATCGAGAAAGAGTTCGGAGCGAACAAGAGAATATGAATATTTGAGCTTCGAAGAGTTGGGAATCAGTTGACTGGAGAGACATTACCCGAACTTTTAGGTGAAACTTAATTCTTAGATAGCTGTTTCTGTGCATTTCTGTGAGTGATTTAGGAAAAGAAATACGATATGGCTCCTCGCTTGCTCTTTGCATGCTTTCGTTAATATAATCTTCGAAAAAGGTCTGATTGTTTTTTGTATTTTAATAACGTCATGAAAAAAATATTTGATGCATGGCTACCTAGTTTTTTTCTCTCAAGTTCACTCAAGTTCGTCGGTTTGGGTGCAATTATTGTAAGGAGTACTTATTTTCTGTAGTATATCGATTTATCGTTCATTACAGAAATATGCATATTTTGGAATCTACAAAGGAGATGGAATTACTATTTTTCTGAATGCATGGTTTTTTGCTCATAATGTTTTATTGTACTATGTCACTGTATCATAAAGTATCCATAAATGATAAAATTTTAATGGCTAAGATCTTATTTCAAGATAATTGCTCATTCATAGTGCTTGGAAGTGAAATATCTACGCTAACATTTTCAATCCAGCTTGTATACCATGAAAATAAAATATCTGCTAATAGTTATTATAGTTAGTAAATCAAAAGTGGGCTTTGGATAGCCTCTGACAACTATGATATAGTGGTGCGCAAGAGGTATAACTAATTCCAGCCTTTTGCATTACTCTGCTTCCTTTTTAGGCTTTTCATACTTGCTCCGTCCTTTCGCCTCCCTTCATGGCGTTCAAATTTTTTCTACTCCCTCTTTCTCGCTTATCTACCATTCTCTCTTATATCAGAGTCTTCTATATTCAACTTACATTTCTCATTATCTCCGTCATCCACATCTTCTGGCTTCTTGGAATTTTCCCTGGCTGCTTCATCTCTTCCTCAATCATGTCTAGCACCTTTTCCTTAGTCGTTCTCCCCATAGAGGTTCTTTTTCTATCATTTTCCATGCCCAGAATGAAAAACCCTCAAGTTCGCTCACTCACCAAGTTTCCTCAAAGACTAGGTTTGGAATCGCTAAGATAATGGCTCTATTCCCTCCTATTTATGAAAACACTTTTTCTAGTGCAATGTTTGTTCTAATTTACTTGAGCTCTGTATGTTTTCGTCCAAAATACTCCCCAAGCACGTATGTATACAGTATTAATTTATGTCCTGCTAACTCAATGTTACGTAGCTCGTTTTTTGATGATCTCATTGGTTCATTTTTACTAATAATGTTAATACTAATTATGTTCATTCAATAACTCTCACCTTTAAGTCAGCTGTGAAATAACTGACAACCATTGGCTGAATGACCATCTGAAGATTATCATCCGATAATATTTGGCCAATTTCATCTTCCTCCAATAGCTGACACTTCTCTACCTTCGATCATTTATTGAGTGGATCATTGACCAGGAAAAGTCTTGTAAATAAAAATCACAGAGTGCGTTACTCTATGATAAAGTTAAATATGTTATTATTGTGCATTGAGGTTTCTAATTGTTAGATTACGCTGTTCCAAAAAAACTAAGAGGCTTAGAGTCAAACTTGGAACGCTTAGTAATGATTTCGTATGTGCAAGTGTCTTGCACTTATATTGATGGAACTATTATATATTTAAAAATAATAGTTTTTACCCATTATTTTTTAATTTAGAAAAGAATTAGATATTTTCAGTTGGCGCAAGACTTAATGAGATTGCATTTTTATACTATGCAAAATTGAGCCACGAACTCTGAATGGATACAAGTAGATACAAACAGAGCGATTTTCCTTATTTTTTCACGCATCATGAAACTATCGGTTGAATTGGCATACTAGTTATGGAAATTTATTGTGGAAAAATGGAAGAATTTATGAATTTCAATAATATTAACCTATATAAATATTTATGATCAACGGTTTTCAATAAGACTAGTATACTTAGATGAATGGTCCAACAAATATTGGAGTGAAAAAATATATTTCCTGAAGAATTGAAGCGAAATACGATGAAAGTATGAAGAAATTCACTAATGTTAAACAACTATTAATTGATTTTGATATTAGCTTGCCTAAATACTAACTTAAGGATTACAGAAAATGGTTAATTTTAAACAAGACCGAACAATTTTCACTCAGATCAGTTGATGTTCAGCGTTCATCAATATCTTGTATCTGCTAGATGTATGTCACCAAGACGCGATATCTCATTAACTTTACCCTTCGTGTAGATTGTATCTTAGTTTACCAGCGGATCAGGGTTTTGTTACCTATCAAGATATGGGTGATATAAGTTCATAATACGAATAAAACAGTGCTGCCACAACATTATATTTATGAAAGTAATATTTGATTTGGTCAGGATTAGAAATATTCACTTGTTCAGCGTACAGATAAATGGTTCAGTACGTCAACTAGACGCCTAATTTTTAGCTGTTGTGCTGGAATGATACTAAAGTGAGTGATAAGCACCGTAAAATCTTAGCAAAACTCTCAATTTTTCACAACTTCTTAAATTTACACATCACATTATCTCTTATGCTGAAACATTATGGTATGGTACTCTAATGGTATTCTTTATATCTTTCAATCCATTCATCCATAACTTGACTACTACTCCTACTCTACTGCTAATACTCCTTCAGGCTACTATGACTTAGAGTATGACGAGTAACTTAGTCTAATTATTTTTTAAACGTTTTCTACACGCTCCTCTACTATTCAGAGTATTCATTTTTAAAATTTTTGATTCGCTCCGTCACTTTAGCTTCTTAGCTTCATAATTTTTCCGGAACTCCAGATTTCCATTGCGATCCGAAATATTCTGTTCGGATGTCTTTATTGCCCCATTCCATGATAGCATAGAATAGTATGCTATACATACATATTTGAATGGATTGTTGATTATTTACCGGTGCTAAAAGTAAGATTGAAATGCAGGATAATTACTCTATCGAGTGTGTACATCGTTCTCGTAAAATATGTGATCTTTTAATCATATTTCAGCTAGCTGTGGGAAGGCTAAGGAAGTTAAAATGAGAGTTTTATTTAAAATGTATCACTTTATTTTGCTATAAAAATACATATTAAACTTTAGCTCGGAATCCACTCAACTCATTTGCCTTCCAGTCTGAGTTATAATTTCTTTCTCACTGCTTGAATTCGCTGACAGGGAGCACATCATCGACGTGTTAGCCAAGTGGACGGAGCATTAGTTTGCTGACCTGAAAGACTCGGCTTCAAAATCCGGATGACGCCCCTGAGAAATCTGAGTGGTGCATTTTTCGTTATATCAGATATTTTTTTAATTTGTGCTGGTACTGAGAAAATAACTTCCCTCCCTACTCCGAATGTGTGAATTTCACTCATTGTAAAACTTAGTTCGAGGTAAGCCCTACCCTCGCCTATTAGCACCGAGCGTCGGGTTGATTACTCTGGTGATGGTGGGTTGAACAGGGAATAAAAAAATGAGAACCGATACGAGAAAGTTTAACCATCTCATTATCTAAAAATTGCTTTAAGAAGTGAAAAAAATGAGGTATTAATTTATTTTGCTCGCGATTTGCAATACGATAAAGGGAAATGACTGAAATATGGCCTCGTATACTAAATAGATTTATTTATTTTTAGCTCACAGTTATATTTCCAAAAAATATTAAGTATTCAATCTGTGTGGGTTAATCATATCTGTAATAAATACTTTATGGATGAAAGGATTCGAGATTCACTTTAAGGAAGAACTTCGACTTGGCAGTAGCCGTGAGATATTATCAGTTATTGTGAATAAAGATTTTCATCTGTCTTTTCTTTCTGACATGAATGGATTGAGGCGTAGGAACTCTTCCTTGAGGAAAGTTTTATATGGAAATATGCCGGGAAAAGAATGTTTTATAGGGTTTTCTCTTATTGTGTAAAGATTTAAATTCTATAGCCATCCAGCTCTGCTTAATGACTCACCTGGCTGGTTTGTGATATACTAAGGGATTCTTCCGCTCTACCCTCCCACTTGGAACATTCTCAGTGATCTCAATGAGAACTAGTAGCTCTTCGTCCAGCCTGCCAACTGTTAGTTCGTAGTGAAATCAAGAAGTTTCCTGTCTAAATGCGTCTGGGACGTTTCTTCGCGTCGATGGGATTCACAACCAGTCTCTGGCATGTTTTTCGCGGTCATAGGCTAACCTAGATTCCCGATTTAATCTCGTTAAGTTTGCAAGATTTCATGTTCGCCGAAGGTTTTCCCTCGCAATTATTTAATGCTTTATTACTTCGGATTAACTGGTCCTGAAACTGCAAGGAGAAAGCAGATTTCCTTCCAATTACTGCTTTTTTATTTATGTTTGTAGATTCTTGACCAAGTTATTGTTTGCTACACCTGTGGTACTAAGTATATGTTGCTCCACTTTGGTATTTCTTGTTTTACGACTTCTTACTTCAACCACTTAAGTGTTACATTGTTTTTTATCGAGGGAAGAGTCCGAATGGTTATTCTTTTAAATTATCACTTTAGGAATTTCATGTGAATGCAAAGTAATGGTGCAATGAAAAATAGTAGATTTTGAACTCACAATAAGTAGAGCAATATATGTGACCAGAAATAGCGAGCGGTATGCATTTATATTTATGCACACATGAGTGATGCGCACAAGGTATTTTCCATGATCTCTATAGGTACTTGGTGCTAACATAACTTTTAAATGAAGAAATTTTTGTAGATAAAATATTGAAAATATTTTTGTGTTACATGTTGACTTAATTACTTCGATGCTATCATGTGTTTCTATCACGTTTTTGCTGTCGTGAATTCTCGACTGACTAACCTTAAAAGGACCAGTGAGGTTGAGCGGTGAGTCATGATATGCCGGTGACTGTGGCACATTGTTTCTCGCAGAGTAAGGCATCCGTGAGGGGATCGACATCCGAATTCTTTAAACTGACTCCGAGGACCTAGATTGCGTCGTATTCCGCGATTTCGACGGGGAGAAGAATGTAGAAAGAAACGCGCCAGAATAGTGACTCATTCACTGCTGGATGAATCTTTTCGCCTGTTTTCCGAGAGGAGTAGCATATGAACGATTATTTCTGGGTGATTGCGTTAGTGTTATATATTTTCTTACTTCGATGCTTTTTTGGCCCTTCCGTACTCTATATATGTGCTTCTATGCCAGTTATTCAAGAGGCTTTGTTGGAAGATTCCTCAATTTAGGGCTCAGCACGTGAGTACTCAGATAATTCGGTAAGACTTTGATGACACTGAGAGAAAGATAGGGAGGGGTTAATTTTACACCCACCACAGTTTACACTGAGTGAGTGAGTTTTCTACATCTAAACAAGAAACCTACCATTATTCCGCGAGAGGAATGGCTTTTTAGCATTAAGCCATTGCATTATCTTATTTTAGTTCGAGGTTTTCAATATTTTTGTTACATAAAGTGATCCAGATGATTTTAACCGGGAGGCTGATGATATTCTTAAGTCTTATTCTATTCTTTAGTCTTAAGGATTTGACTTTCAATAACATAGCCTACTCTTTAGTTATGTACTACCGGGTATATATATATGTACTTTACGACGGTGTGCTGATTTTTATTCTTTTATTTCTTACTTAGTCGAAGACCATTTTGTGACGTGGAAAGCACGGAAAAGATAACGAGAGGAGGAAGGATAGAACACCACTAAGGTCATGAATATTCTCTTCATGGAAGTCGTTTTCACGTCATGTTTTATGCTTACGGAAACTCCTGGTATTGAAAATTATAGTGACATAACATCAGCTATCTATAAAACTGAAACACTTCAAATGAATCACCTGTTTTTTCATCACTTAATTAAGGACGTCCAATTAAAACTTGAGCTTTTTCTGTGAGGAAATGGGGAAATATAATGGATCACTTTGTAGAAACTTGACTTATTTAAACGAATTTTAGTTAATTTTAGGCAATGAATAGGGAAAGGAGAGATATTACTTAATATTAGTCAGTCCAAATACAGAATAGCTACTTACACCATAACTAACCAGTTTATAACCTCGAAGCCGATTTGATGGGTGAGAGTAGGGCTCTCTTGTCACTTTCAAATAACCCTACTGCTTGTGGAATTCACGTATTTTTGGTCTACCGTGTCACACAAAGAATGAATACATGTAAAGTATTAGGGGTTCATCGGAAAAAACTTCAATTGAGAAATTAGTAAAAGTTCAATGAAAACAGCCAGAAATTTTGGAAAACAATTGCTAGAGGAAGAACGTTTTATAGGATGAGAGATGAAAACCCCACTACGAGACCCTCCCATTGATTACATACCTACGCTCGGATATATTCTCGTTATTCCCCAGCAAGTGTGAACATGAAGCCCTTCAGCATCACATGGAAAACTATTATTGAATTATTGAGTACTCCAAAAGTAATTACAGAAAGACTTGGTCATCAGGTACTCCCTTTACGAACACTTCAGAATTTCCGCAATTTCAAAATTAAAGGTTAGTGTATTCAATTCCTATGACAGGCTTACATGGTATTAGCAGTGTAAGCCGTGAATGTAGATAAGAATTAGGGTATTATAAAAATAAGTTTCTGAATTTACGAATTCCGCCCTATTTTACTGTATTAGGCTTGAGTAGGAGAAAATTAATTATCTGACAATCTCGTTTTTAACTTGAGATTTTTGCGTCGATGTGATGCGAGTTTAATATTTAATTTTAAAGGATCCGTCCTCAGAGATTACTCTTTATGTTTCACTTCTCCGAGGTGAACTGACCAAGTCTATCTCGGATTGGAGTCATTTTTACTTACTAATAAAGTGTTAAAGTTGATGCAAAGTAGGTTCATAAAGCGTATTTAATGCACATATTACCACTAAAATGTGTAAGAAAATATCGATATTACTTATTATAAGAAAAATATCATATTAAAGGCCTTTTATGTTCGCCATTTAGGTGTATCGCAAGATAAAAACAACTATTTTGAAGGACTGTCTTGGTTAGCTAAAATTCTTGGATGAACTTGGTTATGATAATTTAAATTCCTATAGTCAATCATAAGAGATAAAACACATTTGCTACATACTTGTGAGATTTAGGATGGTATGTTTTGGGGGGTTAAGAGACTAAGAGGCAATTTCACTTCTTCACTGCTTTGAGGAGCTAATTTTGTGCTTACCGTGTTGACCTTACTTATTACGTATTCAATTTTATGCCATGCACGCAGGAGTTATGCAGTCACACTCAAAGGTACTGGAATCAAGAAGTGACCTCGTGGAGTGGAAGATTTAAAGCGAAGATCTCAACGATTTGGAATGATTTACCTAATGGTTACGTAAATCCTAGTGCTTTAGCTATGTTTGCGTGATGTGTAACTAAGCTTCACCCCACGAGGGAATACGAGGAAATTCCTTTTTAGATTCATGCCTCGTTGATTCAGATGGGTGCCTCAGAAATACCTTACGATATACGGAAACTTACCAGGCTCTCTCCGCACTTTTTTTAATGGCTCTCCTTGGGGTCGAGGAGCTGATGCAAATTACTATCGTGAGGCATCATCGCGCAGGTGCCTACGAACTCCGGGAATTCCGAGGAGCGATTCCCTTGAGCATCGTACTAAGGTCACAACGGGGAAAGAAAGTTTCAGAGGCTCCTTCCGCTTTGATGACCCATGGATTCTGCCGCACGATACGCCGTGAGTCACACTCGAGTCACCTCTAAGCTCTTCCGGCGCATAGCCAGCTAGCCAGACCTCCGTTTCGAAGGAAGACTGGCGGCTTCCCGGTAGAGTCGCTCAAAACGCATTAGCACCTCAAAGTTCGGTGACGTCGACCGTCCAGCGGTCGGCAAGTTACCCACTGCGGCACACTTCCGGGAACGATCAAACCGATTTGTTAATACGTCATCGGTTGTGTGATTCCCCTCGTTCCTACGCCAGAGGAGTGTGGACTCAGGGTCCCACGTCTGGCAACGCTCTGATTCATATCCACAGTCTCCCTGATGATGAGAAATACGAAATCAAACATGCGCCTTTTTAAACAATAATGTCTTCACCGCACGTTACCCTTAATTGGCGAGACTCGATGGTCAATTAGTATAAACCGATTCCCGTCAAGCCACGAAACAAATTAATTCATCTCCCGATCTCCATGCGCGAGCAATGTTTTAAATTTGTTTCCGTAATAAATCGGAGAGAGTAGCAGTTCATGAAGTTCTCTGACTTGAGAATGTTGGCTGCAATGGACTAGTGACGAACATATTGAGAGCGAGCGTTATATTTCCTTGTTGAGCTCTTTAATTTTCCTCAAAACCCTTAGCGCTAAAAGATGGCAGTGCATGACATTGAATTTAAATTCCTGTGTGAATTTTCAGTGCCTTAAGATGTCAGCAGTAATGCGTAAACAAAAGCTTTCCTCCAGAAATATGCATGAACACACGGATTAGGGAATATTCCCTTGAAAATAGCAAATTTTATTGAATATATATTTCATTATTCCTTTGTGTTCATTAGTCATAGCAGCGTAAATTCTCATCAATGCAAGTGGGAATCAGATACCCATTTTAAAAGACTGGAACAGGCTTTTTCTGTAGATACTCCATTCTAATTGTGTATCCAAAGGCCATGTTTTGATATCCAAGGCTATGCATACGTCGATGAGTAGTTCATAGCTTGTACCAGTGGATAATTTATTGAATTACTAGTAGTAAGCAGCAGGAGGTAAGTTTTCCTGCGATAGTTACTTTCGTTTTTCTCTAGTGCAGGGATAGGCAATATTTTTTGCATAAGATAAATAAGCGCACTTGGGTTTTCCAAAAATTTATTTTTCACTACCCAGGTTTCGACTATCTGTGATAATTTTCTGTAGTACACCTGATGATGACTTGACAGTTGGTTATACATTGGGTATGGGACGGGTGGGATCACCTGGGTAGTGAGTGAAAAATAAATTTGTGGAAAAACCAAGTGTGGTCATTTATCTTACGATGAATCGTTACCACTAAGTGACGGCCGATAACACCACCAATATTTTTTTCCTTGGGCCATGTTGACAGTTGACAGACAGACAGAGTAATTTTTTCCAGGGCGCAAACCGTTATAATTAGCTTACCGCAGTTAAAAAAGAAGTGTTGTACTGTAAACGCGATGGATATCTTCCAGCAAACGGCAAACCTCTGCGGGCCGAAGTTTGCCGAACTCTGCTCTGGAGTCAAGGGTAATAATCAAAATGAATTGTGATCCTCTTGGGCTTATAATAGTAGTGATTTATGTATTTTTCTACTAATCTTTAATGAATGTGATTAAAGTTAAAAGTAAGAGCTAGTATTAAATGGCTTTCTTGCATTTATAATGTTTGAAACTCACCGGGGGAAAATAAACAAGTATCTTTGAAAATGAAATCCTTGAACTGATTTTGAGTGAGATAACTCATATGATATAATTATAACTAGCAGCTCTTACCTCTTGAAAAAAATGTTGGTCAAATTGTTCTTGTTCTCTTTATTTCATCAATGTCTCATCTTGTTTGACTTTTATCGAAGGAATTTATTCAATAGTAATTAGTGGTCAAGGTTGGAAGCGCGATACGTCCACTTAGGAACGCTAGCCATGAGAGAAAGTGGATATTGCAGAAGAAGGCATTCTTATACTAAAGAAAGGAAAAAGTACTAGCAATTATAAAGTGGAGCGATAATTGAAGAGAGTAGAAAGCGACTTGACTTCGTAAATTCCCCTGCGTCGTTCTGTGGCCCTTTGAAATATTAGGAAGTGGAAAGTCGATTGGACATGCGAACTTAATAATCTGTAATGAACTACGGATTTAAAAGTAAAGTATACCACATAGAGGCACCCACAAATGAATTCGAGTTGACGATGTACAATATGCCTAAAAATGAATTTCAATTCTGACGTAGGCTTCCGCGATGTTTAATGATGTGGTGCTGGAAGGTTTC
>LYUA01000163.1:122648-133163 GCA_002093875.1 Calopteryx splendens
GATTCCCGGTGATGCCTCTTGGCACCCTCAGCTTCATCCAAGCTGTGTACAATTTTTCGGGTACCAGGTCATCCTGGGTAATCACAGGTGGCACAGGGAAAGGAACTGGCCACCCTACCATTATGTGTGAATTTCACACGCCGTATACGGCTTAGTACTGGGTGAGCTCGAACCTCACCTACCAAACCGACCGACCGAGTCAGGTTGATAACTGTGATTAAGAAGTATCAGCGTTTTTATCGCCTTCGTCAGTACTCGAGTACTGACGAAGGTGGTAAGACTGCCGAAAAGTATACACGTATATATGTATCTCTTTTTCGTGTTATCTGTTTTCGTTTTGAATCAATTGTTTTGATATATGTATCCGATTGCCCGTGGTTCAAATCCTGGTCAAGGTGAACTTTTTCCTTACTGGAATCGGTGTCCTTCCACCTTCCCATCCACCTTGTGTTTTGTCCTATGTATGTTTCCTATACCTTCCCTTCATTCCACACACATGCACCTACTTCATAACTAAACATTTATTTTTAGTGCTGTAAGTAGGTATAACAAATCCAATGACGTCATCCAAATTTGGGTTACCTGATTTTCCTCCATGAAAAGCCTCCAAGCCGTATAACCTATATTTGTTTGCAAATCGGCCCTGGCCCTTTGCGACGCGCATTGTGGAACGGCTCGCAATTGAAAATATTTGTCTCCCTCATGAGTTTCTTCTCGTTTCACCCGCCCTACTTCCTCATTGCACGTGTCCATCATATATGATCGTTTAAAAGAGAAAAACTAAGCCAAGGTGCCTTTATGTTTGCGTGAAGGAAAACGATTTTTACCCTTCGTCTTGCACGAATGAAAACTGTATAGCAAATATACTGCAGATCGTGCTTTCTGCCCAAGTCTCGCAGGCTTGGCCCTTTGACGCAGTGTTTCCGAGCGTGCGGCTTGGGTACGCCTCACACGGGGGCAATTTGAATATTTTTGGGGACGATTAGGAAATGATGCTGCTTTCATCGCCTCTTCACTGTCATATTGAAAAGATAACCACGATAGAGAGTATGTTAAGAATAAAAAATTTCATTAATCGAATAGAGAGATAGGTTAAAAAAGTTTTACCTATACTTACTCTCTTTTCGAAGTCCCTTTCTTCAGAAATTGGTTGGGTCTTATGCTAGAGGGAGCATCGAAATTTATAAGACGTATGGCGGGGTGGGGTGGGGTCATGATCCAAAATAATTCAGGAAAAACTGCTTTCAAGGAAGGTCGTGACATTGCGCAGAGGGTTATCTAGATTTAATGTAGGTACCTATCAACCGGTTCTCTCTGGGAATGAAGTTTGCTCCTCTAACGCCACTGTTTGTTAACTGTCGATACAAATATCTTTCTGACCCACCGAAAATTCCCTTATTTATATTAAATGATGTGCATATTTCTCAGTGGGCGGACTGTATCTAAAATTGGTAATGGTGTCCAGGTGACAAAGTGACATTAGACAATAGACTTCCTCAGTATGATGCATAATGGGGCCCAGTTCATTAAGGGCCCACTAAGCCCCTCTTCGTTAGGGACTCACTGAGTCTGCTTGCCATCGGGTAAGCCGACTCCATGGCCAGTGCGCTACTGTTTGTGTTCGAAAAAGTGATATGGTTTGATTGTAATTGCTTCCATGAAATTATTTAGGCCCCAGTTAGGTTCAATCATTGATTATAATATGGAAAGAAATCGCGTTCTACCATATACTTAGTTTTATACACTGTCTAACAATTTTTCTTTATGCTCTCAATTTGTTTGAATTAACCAATAAAATAGCATTAGAATAAAAACACATAAAATGTGAGCGACTTACATTCAATTCATTACTTTTTATCCATATTTGTGGTAGTTATGTCAGAATTTAAAAAACTAGCTATAAATACAAACTTAATTAAACAACGTTTTTTCCTATTGTTACTATGATGGATCATAACATAAAACCTTATTATCTCATCTCTTGCCATTGGGTAATTTCCACCGTAATTTCTTCTATAAAGTTATCGTTTCCAACAGTGATTTATAAGAAACTGAGGAAAATCCATGTTTGCATTTCCTCTTAATTACCTATAGAGTAAGTTTTCTTTCACTTTACTGTCTTCCACGACCTACAATATCTTGAAAAGTGTAACACTCAGTTTGCTTATGCATATGTTATATGTATTTCGGGGACTATTCACTTGCATTACTTTTGAACAAGTAAACAAACATTCAATTGTGAGGAAGACGAGATAAACAATTAATTTTTACTAAACTTGGGGTTGTAAATTTTAGTTAAATATTTTTGTTTAGATATATTCGTAAATGGGACTTTAAATGGAAAATGTTTTAACATTTTCCAAATTTTATTTTGTTTAAAACTTTTGGATTTTTCTCCATACAACAAGTTTTTATCAATTGTTGCTTTATAAATTAGCGAGCAGACGGAGTATTATTTACGAGTAGATCACCAATTAAAACGGTGTTGACAAAACAAGATTTACTATCATTTATGTTAAGCAAAAGTCGTAGAGAATTGTATTTCTTGCAATGCTACTGTCTAGAGGCATCACCTGAGAGTAGAGGAGACATTTTGTAAACAGTATAATTAATTAAAATATTTCCTAAACGATTTTTTAAGGCAAAGTGTATAGGTAATGCAATAATTATGAAAAATTGTTGCTACAATTTTCTAGTTTAAATGGTATTAAAAATGTGGAATTTTAACGATTACTATCCATAGCATAGCAAAAGGGCCGGAAACAAAGTATCACTTCCGATAAGTTAGAGGAATTTTAATTAGAATGTAATCAATAATTCTACTTTTAATGAAAAGGTAAAAAATTTTATAGGTAAAACTTAATTCTGCTGGGTTAATATTTGTTAAGTTACCATGCTCACCATTGGAATACCTTCATGAATTCGCATCACACGCATTCATACTTACCCCTTACCTCCTGAGAATTGTAAAAACGTTGGTAGGAAACAGAATGCGATTTAGCGTTGAATCCCGCGGTCGAATTTGTTCTTGAATAGTGTGCTTCCTACTTTGGAGATAATTAGCATTATTAGTGGAAGTGGAAGGTATGAGGAATCTTAATATTACTTTATTTATGTATCACTAAAATTTTCGCCCTTGTTGTATGATTTCATCATCTAGGGAATAATGAAACATTTAACTATGCGCACGTGATTTTACATAATCCCTCTCTCCAAAACGATGCATGGCCGTTGAGTGGTAAGATAAGAAGGGGTAGGTGTAAAAAAAATATTAATTGATTAATTTTGGACCGGAACACTTTTATTGGTTTTTAATACAGAATCAAAACATATCAATAAGTAGTGGAAAAATATTTCTCTTGAAACATAATTTAAACTAGTTTGGCACTAGCAAGGCCAACAGAATCAAATAGGGTAATCATCTCCTTTTGGTGGACTATAATCATCCCAAATGCTTACCTCACTCCACGTTCTCGTCTATATTTGGACAATACTTTCATATTTAATCTCCTCGTGCATACATTAAAAAAACCCCATTTTGCAACGAATTGTGAGGAACTTAAAAGTGTTTGACGGATAGAATTATCTGCAAGGGCAGTTCTTCGCTAAGTCCACATTCTCCCGTTGCCAACCCCTATGGAGTAAGCAATCACCTTGGATTCTGACACTATCTCGGATTTTTGTTGTCTGCCTGTGTTAGTAATGATACGAAATCAAATGATCACAAATTTTTTAATTTTGTTGATCAAATGATGAACGAAATTATATTATTAAGTGTATCTGTGAGATACCAGAAAAATAATTTGACTTGACTTACTTGGATATGAATAAAACAGTTCTTACCGATGCTGCTACAAGATTTAAAGAGTGAGGTGCGTACCGTTGACGAAAGGGGAGCAAAAACCATGAACAAATCACTTGCTTCTTCAACGGATACTGAAGTTGTTCTGCTGTTCAGTCCCTTCAGCATGCTCACATTTTATCACTTTCACCACATCCACTCTCCTCCTCAAGTTTTGTAACGAATACCACGGAAAATGTATTATCTATAGGTTAAAGTTAATTCAATAAAATAATTTCGATGGCTGGAAAATCAGTTAAAAAATAAAAAAGCAGCATCAGTCATGTTTTTGTGAGCATTAATTCCGTAATCACGGATGAATCACCTTAATTAATTTTCCGGTCTTGGTTCACCCCTGACTAATGTGTGATTTCGTTGGTAGACATCATATCTCCCTGGGACACCGCTGGTATTGCAGAGAAAGGACTTGGGCCCCCAACCCAAAATGTGTATATTTCAAACAGCGTAGAGTTAATTAAGGATTTAGGTCCTCCTCCTCCAATCACACCGACTTTTGAGAAGTAGTCTGTGGCTGAAAACCTGTAAATTAAAAACGCGAATAAATAAAAATTAATTTAAAGAGAACTATTGATCTGTTATAATTTTTACTGTTAATTTTGTTTTTTTATAAAGGTCTAGATTTTTTAAGTCAAAAATGTAACAAACAACCAGTTGGGACAGCACATTAAAATGGAATAAACTGATCTATCGTTCCACTACCGTTACACTTTTAATTATTTTTGGGATCTGGGATTAGGGTGAGACTCAAGATTAGGTGTGAAATGAAAGCACGAAGGATGCATGTATTGCGCTGCAGCCACGAAGACAACATTTCTTGATTAGAATCAAGATTTACTTGTGAAGATTCGTTTGAAGCGGTCCTCAAATCACGAAGTAAAGTACAGTTCTTCCGCAGACTTCCTTCGGTGTTGACAAACAATAATACGGAGTCTACAGCATCATATTACGGAACTTTCCAGAAATGAGCCTTTACTCCCAAGCATAAAAAAATTATTTTAAAATGCTCAGAACCAGGTTTGGCACATCGATCCCATTAAAGTGGACTTCCAAGAGTCTCTTTCATAGCATAACGTCGGTAGTGGCATTCTTCTATTTAATTCGAATCTTGCTTGGATTCTATCCAAGCAATGACATTCTTAATTTGTTCTTAACTGAATTTACTTTCCATAAACTGGGATTCAAGGCATTTTTGCTTAAATGCCATGAATATGTTAAGTACGGGGATTGAAATAACCAAATGAATTGATGAAGATTAAGAAACACAGGAAATGATTCCAATCCTTGGCTGTCGAATCGGCTGTCGAAGCTTTAACTTCATGAAATTCTATTTCAAGGGTGGGCTTAGAATAAAAATTATTATAAATATTTATTTTCTCACACCATTACGAACATTATCAATGTTGAGGATATATCCACGACTTGAGATTATTTCCCTCGAGAAGAAGTGGAACGACATAAGCAGTCTCGGCATGTTTCAGGCAAAAGTGTTAGCCTGTTGCAATGCATGGAACGTGTCCATCACATCCCACTCTTGTGCTTTGGGTATAGCTACTCGTAGTCCGAGGATAAGCTAACTTTTCTTACTGCTTCCTATTTCGGTTGGTTTTTAATTTTGCAAAAATCTTGACGTAACGTATTGCATGCCTCATTAAGAACAAGTTCGCGGTATTAATCGCATGTCTATTGAATTAAAAGCATGAGACATATATACATTCAACTGCTGTTATGATTTAAACAGAAACTAAGTAAAACCTTAATAAGAAGTTCGTTCGGAGGTTTCCGCGGCATGGAATCGATGAACTCTGCATTTTTTCCGTTTTAGCACCGCGTTCGTTGGCTAGTATTGACAACAGTTTCGCATTGCATTTTAGCTGACGTCTTCAGGTCGAAGGTATATTGCTACAGTTTCTGCCGCCTTTATATAGGCCGTTTCGTCTCGTTGTTGCTCTCTGATTGGTTGGTTGACGGAGAGTTCTTTTCCGCCCAATGTGCAGTGGATACCTCAATAAGAAGTTTTTTTATTTTTAACTTCGTCGATGATACGTTGTTGTTGTGCATGAATCGTAAATTGAATGAAAATAAATGTGATAGAATCATTAGTGTCACTGCGGGATGTGAGAATACTCCCATAGAGTGTTGAAGTGTGGTGAAGGAATTATTTTTTAAATTAAAAAACATGATTTTTTGTCTGAAGGATGTGCACATTATCTATTATTATTTGATTATATTTGTTCTAATTGTAACGGTAATTGCTATAAGCATTATAAAACCAAAAAATATTGAATTTAATCTTATTGGGTCTCATAATTTTGGCTCCCTTGGTTTTTAAGATTTCACTGCTTGGGATTGATCAACGATTGATATGCCTACTTCAACGATAGATCGATAGCAATGGCGATGTTAACAAAATATCGATTTCCTTTATATATAACCTTGGTCATCAATTTGGACTGATTTTGTCCCATTAAAATCTATGTATTTCAAAATTGATGCAATGAGTAAGTGAAAGTAATCTGGGAAATTTGAAACCTTCTATTGTTATGTTGCATGGCTTGAAAATGGCATTGGTTTTGGGGTTCAATGACTTAGCCTTTACCCGTGATAATTACTGGTTTGAGATGATAATTGGGACGGACAGAACAGTTTTATTCCTTTTTTGTAACCTGGCAAAATCTTGTGTGCTTGAAATGATGGACGCAAAATGAGCTGTAAAAAAGGTCAATGCAAAGCAAATTTAAATCATTCATTATTCTATTTCAATACTTGACGCGGTTTCCTCTTCGTTAAATGCGGATACGAAAAACTTTTTTGTTTAAATCATTACTGGAGATGGCAACAAAAATGACGCTTGATATGCAGTGCCTCGGGGTAAACGGAACTCGATACTTCACTCCTGGAGGAGCTTATTTGTGATATGAGAGACGATGTATGTTTAAAGGAGTTTTGTATGAACCTGGTAGTCTACAAATGCTCCATCGTTTTATCACTGCAACTCAATATTAGAGAGCACAATTAACTGTTAGCTCACGAAAGCACTACAACAACTTCCATTTGCATGAAAAAAACTTTTTCATAAGTACACACGCAAATACAATGCTCTCTGGTTGAATTGGTAATTGTTATAAATGGTATTTGTTTGTTTCCATAACAGAATGTTTCTCAGAGATGAGATAATCCGAGAAGAAACAAAATGACTGAAGTTTTACCTTTTGCGGAAGCGAGAAGTGAGCCCATGAAATTAAGAATTAAGTGTTGTATGCGTTCTTCACTCCATGAACTGGGAAAGTAATGATAGCATACGCCGGATGCAAATTGGACCCTATAAAAGGTTTTCAGAGCCAAAGCCATGACAAAGAGAGATCACAAGGACAGAAATAAATTCAACAATCGGTAAAGATGAATAAATTATCGAACCTGTTGGAGCTTGTAGGGTATATGACAGAAGAATCCAGTGTATTGTCGGACACGACACAAAATCAACCATTATAAATTTAAGTCGTCATATCAGCTAGTCCCAAAAGGAAGGCTGAAGTTTCACCATCGCTCAGAGTCAAATATCCGGTCCCCTCGGGCAAAGAGCCTCTGCTCTCTGTCGTTCCCACCGTTATCTAGACCGATCCGTTTTTTTTCTTCCCAGCAGCCCTTTAATTATCCGGTCTCTTTTGGCCGAATAGACTGCCCGTTTCCCTCTGAGCCTCCGGCCAAACCATCGTGTATAAAAGCATCTGCAAATGAACTACCTTTTGGGTGAAAGATATCCTTAGCGTTGAGGAAGAAGAGTATCAGTGCGGGACAATTTTGATTTCCTACCCCCCTTTTTCCATGCTTTAAATACATCGCCTTCTCCGATTAGATCTCTTTTCAGCTTCCAGTTCCCCTCTTCAGCCTAATTGTATCCGTATCCTCAACAACCTCTTATCCTTTCTCCAATGCATAGTTCCTCCGGTCTCTCTCTCTCTTCTCTTCCATTTTTTGCTTCCGTCTCTTTTCTCAGAGACATTTCGCCTTTGAGGGTCTGGGATGACTATATTTAACCTCGGCTGCGAATCATTCAGTTCATTTTCCGTTCTCTTTTTACCCGAGCTCCACTTGAATTTTAATTTTCCAAAGTTCCGGCTATTCCCCGGATTTTCTTTCCTGCTTCCACCTCTCCACATAGTCGTAAATTATTACGAACCACTTATCATATTTTTTCTTCTTCTCGTCCCTCGTGATAATTTCTGTTCATCCAGAAATATTTCCTCCTGTACGTGCCATCATTATCTCGATCTCTGTTGCTTTTCCGTCTACTTCCGGATCGGTCTCCTGGAATTCTTTGGTAATCGGGTTCCCCGATGCCACATAAAGCTATGAATGTACACAAGAGGCGACACTGTCCCCCGTCGTTGCGTGAAATATGGAATGGGTTATCTCTCACATTTCGCAAACCAAAAATGTGCTTTGTAAGGCTTTGTAGTTTTGTGAATAATATTCAGAAAATGAGTCTTGCGTGAGTTTAGATCGTCGTAACATAGAATATAGCATGTGTAATTATGTACCTATGTAACCACAAATTTAATAATGTATTTATGTAATTTATTCATACCCATTCTGTCTTAAGACAGATGGATGGGGCTAAACTTCTCTTAGTTTGCCCACAGCATAGTTTTGTTTGTCACTCCTTTTTCTCAACTTTTACCATTGTACTCTAGTGTACAATAGTTAAAAAAAATTTCAGTGTAAATTAATGTGCTTAGAAATTTAGATAATTAGAAAGATAGAGTATTTAGAAATAACGCCTGTAAAGATGCTACACATTTAATTTAATTTTTTTATAATAGTTCAAAGAAAATTCATTGTTGCCACAATGCGCTTGAGGGTTTCCACTGATTCAATAACAATATATTTTTTTTGTAAATTTATTCAATAATATAAACACCGAAGGAATTACAATAAAGTCAAATTATCGTAATTAGAACAAAAAACAGCCTCTGCGTCAAATGGAAAAAGAGAAAATTCTATTACAAACAAAAATATTGCAGTCGAGACCACAATGCCGTGATGTTTATTTGGTCGTCCTATCGAACCTCGTGAGTCAAAGGTATCGCCAGGTGCGACCTCACTCTGCGAATGATTAACATTTTTTAGTGTCTTCATGAAGCGTTGACCTATTGACTGAGTTTCTTTCCCGTTCTTTCATTGGCAGCCATGCTTTTTTGTCCTAACAATACCTACCTACTGGTATATCTTATCAAATCGAATCACTGAACATATTTTTTTCTACTGTCACTAAATTCTTAATTCTCACTTGTTCTCAGTGAATATTCAGAAATCCGCAGTGCGTCACTTCCTTGCAAAGATAGTCGTTCGTGAATTGCCACACAATGGCAATTCTTCTGACCCTTTTATTGTCCAAGAATGGTTATTGAGGAAATATACAATCATAGATTAGGTAACTAAAATAGCATTTGAAATGAAGGTCTGTATCTGATACAAAGGAGGAGAGTGGAGTGGAGGAGCGTATACCATCGAACGAGGAATCGGTGGGAAGGAGTTGAACGATTTTCCAAAATTGTAAACATTTTTTGTAGTTTTTTTTGAAGTGATGAATAACCAGCTTTACCGTTTATACGCTCCCTTCATCCTCTTGTGTTTTCCTAATGCTAACCCACCATTAATGATTTTAAGTAATATCCGACTTGAAGAAAGTATAGGTATGTATAGGCATAGTCATTAATTATTGAATAAATTTGATTATAAGACTCACAATCCCATAAGTAAAGCGTACAAATTGCCCGCCCAAGATTACACCATGGGTCCAACTTCCAGTCTGTGTACGCATTGAAACTGAAAGATTTCGCGACACTCTGGGACACTAATTGTCTTATTCGATCTGATGGTGGTTCGAAAGGCTGTTTGGCATAGTTGCATTTATTTCATCACACACGTTTAGCAATGTCGAAGGAAATACAGTGATCAAAAAATACATGAACTTAGTGTTCCAACTCTCCACAGGAAAATGGGCAGTGATTATTTCTATCAGTTTTGAAGGCTTTAGATTGTGCAGTATATCATAATCCACTTAATTTGAAAGATTTTAGTAGTTCCCAGCAATGAAATTACTACCCTTAGTTTCCCCGATAGCCTTGCGCGTGTTCAATTGAAGGGTTTAGTGGGACTGATCAATCCCGCGGGTCGTGTGTAAAGTTTTAATGGTCAATGAATCAATTCCTTGCAGGAGTTTTCTCAGGTAAAGTTTCGTTAATTACAGAATAGTTTACATCCTTTGATTGTGAGCGTAACGCATTGATTTGGGTTGCTTCCTATGCGTGATTTGACGAGGTTAAACACCTGGCTTAGATAAGCCTTAGATCAGTATGCAACGAGCGTAATATGGCTTCCTTAGAGGAATTCACGGGTATGTTGAACGTGCCTTGTGTGGTCTCCCTTTTGTAACGGGCGTCGTACCTATAACGAATTTCGCTTTGGAAGTACAGCGAAGGGTTAATATTTTTTTAACACACGATTTATGCGATATCAATTTATAGAAGTTGCTATGTGCTGAGGAAGATATTATGTGTAAATGGTAATCTACCGGTTAAGGTAGGTTTCTGTTGGACACACCCCACAGTAACCCTTTCTTCATTTCTGCATACTTTTTGCCTCCCTTCATT
>LYUA01000163.1:164326-174874 GCA_002093875.1 Calopteryx splendens
TTTTTAAAAAGGAAGTCACGAGCGCGGGAAAAAAATTCGGTGGGGATTTCTCTATTTTTTGAATTTTGTCGATCATCATCATCATTATTATTATTGTAATTATTAATGTAATCATCATTATCTTTTTTCTCTATCCCCCATTCCCTTCCGGGTTCGACTCCAAGACATTCCTCATCGAGTGTTCGGGGACGGGTGTGTGTGAGTGTGCGTGTGTGAACGTTGCGCGTGGGGGTGGGCTTGCACGTCGGTCGGTCGGGGGGTGAATGGGAGGACAGGGACGGGGGCGGGGGTGTGACGCGAGGGGGGCGGTCGTGGGGGCTCTCGCGCGCTTGCTGGCTTCCCAGGTGTGCTAACTTGCGTTCCTCTCGGTTTCTCTCCCCCGAGGATGTCATCGCTCCGCGGGGATTCCATAACGAGGGCCTCGTGTTTTTTGTGTCTCCCTGTCCATCCGTCCTCCGGTTCGTATTTAACTCGAGCGCGAGGCCAGCCGTGCCTTCAAGGGATCTTAAAATATGCCGTGTTCTGTCCCCTCCCCACCCAACCCGTCGATATTGTTTACACCGTCCGCCGTTCGGGAATGTATTTCACCTTTACACGAAATACTATGTAACGTGTGACATTTTGGCATACAGAAATAAAATACGGATTGTCGAATATGCGCTCCGAAGATTTCTCTTGATAGTCATGTCATCGAATCGGATTTACTCATTGCTTTTTTTTAGTTTTAAATACTTTAGTTGCTGCAGATTACCTCATAAACAAAATATGAACTCGATTTTTAATCCTTCTGCTAAAAAGTAATGAAACCATAAAAATATATTATATATTATTAAACGATATCTAAAGATTTCACATTATAACATTAGGACACAAAAATGGATATATTAAAAATTTATTTTATTACATATCTATTGGAACGTTAATAATGCCATATTTTGAACGGAAATATTATTCTGCTGCATGTGAGATTTGTAATCAAATGGTACTTCTTGTGACGCACAACTTACATTTGAGTTTATGCAGCGTACCCTTTTTGCTATGAGAATCCATTAATGCTGAATTTATAGCTACGATATAAATAATGGTCTAACTTATCAGTACTTCGCTGCCGTAGGATAAAAACATAATTTCATATATCACGTTCTAAAACGGATAATATTCTTTATTGCTATGATGCATGATCTTGTATTTTCCCGGCTTTCTTTATTGCTAGTTTTCTTAACATACACATCCATCTATATCTTGAGATTTTAGAACTTTTGAATCATATTCTCTGGTTAATTTGTGCCTACGAAGTGAGAAGAACCTTATTTACATTTTTATTACTACTATATTTTCCTGTTCTCTCCAAATACCTCACAAGATATTGCTATCAACATTAAAAAAAAGCAAATTGACAACTGTTTAATATTTTTCATACATTTTTATGACGAGTTTCCAAAATGTTTCTCTCCTGTCACCCCTTTCCCCGTCTTATTTTCATTCATGCTAACAACTCAAATAGCGCGCGGTTTTCCTTTATTTGTGTAAATATAGGTAGGTGAAGTAATGTCAATCTTCCACGATTCGCCGAATCCGAATGCCGAATCGAATGCCGAATCAACAGTCTTCAATCTTCCACGTTAAATATATTTGTATAATGTAGTTATTAACGTCGTGGTTCCTACAAATGACTCTGCTTTTCTTCTTTCCTAATTCTTTGGATAAAATATTATGAAAATGTGAAATAGATGTTTGACTGTCTGGAATGCTTTCGTTTTCCAATAGACTTTCCTAGTATGCACTACCTATTTCATTTAAAATTATTTAAAATTTTGGTCCACCATCGCTCGATATTCTCTATGCAAAATATGAGCGCTAATCTTCCCATATCCTTTGTTTTAATTATTTTGACAGTTGGAAAATTTTCCGATTGATTTCATTCGATAAACTGCTATTGCCATTGCACTGGCGTTGATGCAGGCTACTATGATGAGCAAAAATTGGAGAGATCATCGATAGTATTTTCGAAAGAGAACATTGATGAATTATTCTAGAGGCGTAATTACCGCACCATAGCAGAGGAATAGCTTGCGTCTGCCGACGAGCAAACTAACTTATCCCGGACTAGACGATTTTAAATGAGGTACCAGGCTCGAACTTTCGGTCTGTTCCCAATGAGGCGGAGCGTGGGGCAGGAGGGCGGCTCACGCGACGGATTGCAATTAGGCAAAGCAGCGAAGGGCGAGGGCGGAAGAAAGGAAAACTTTGGGACCGAGGGAGGATTATTTCCTTTCATCGGTTCCTCGAAACTTTTTTTCGGGTGCGTCCGCGTGGATTTCCGCGATATTCATCCCCTTCCATTGGAGAGGGAGGGCTCTGGATGCGGCTCTGGAAGGAGAGAGCGAAGAGGGAGAGAGGAGCGAAGAGGGAGTTAGGGGCAGGGAGGAGTCGGGGGAGGTACAGCGGGAGACGTCGTGCGGGAAGAGGAGGGAGGGTGGAGGAGCGGCGTCGGGGCCGAATTCACACTGCGCTTACGGATTCGTTTGTGTGGCTCTTTTATGACGGCGTTTTCGGCCTCATGTGGCAGGTGTTGAACGTGACAGTAAATTCTTCTACACGTAAAGAGGAGCATTTTTACCGCCAGCATCGTACTTCCAAAGCCTCGAACACGAGGCTTAAAAAAGGGGGAGGGGAAAAGGAGGAGGGGAAAAAATCGCTGGTTCATGTGTGGAGGATTCTCCACGTGGGCCCCGTGTGGAGGACTTTCATTTGGCTCGTGAATCTTTGTCGGGATAAAAATTATATTTCGATAAGGCAAAAAAGATCGTTTTAGCTAAAAATAATTTCCTTGTAGAAAAATTTTCAGATCCGGAAAGTGTGCTGGGGATGGCACTTTTAGGTGAAACCGAATCCACCTTATGGCGTATTACATGTTGTGCTGCGACATGAAGACCACTTCAACTAAAGGATTTTCTAGCACTGAAAATTTACTCAAAAGCTTGCAAAGCTTTGTGTAAAATCTTAATAGGTTTTTTATTAACTCCGTGACTACGTCTCATATTCACCTTGTAATGCTTGTCACAGTAAACTTCTTAATTTTTCAAATGTCTCGTATAAAATTGCCTCAGCTATGGGATCACTTTTCCCCGCCAACACTCATGGAGTGGGTATACGTGAGCAGGTAGAATATTTTGCATATTTAGGAAATGTTTTAAACGAAGGTGGGGAGTGTTATGAGGATTTGCATTTTCTTATTATTAATTTGCTCACCTCCGGACTTGGTCAATTATAGTGCACAATATACAAATTATAACAAGGATGAGCAAGTACATTCATACTCTAGGTGGTGAAAAACCCACCATGGTGAGATTCAAACCCACAGCCTCCGGATTAGCAGGCAAGGAGGTTGGTTACCTGCATGATAGGGGAGGAGAGAAGGTTACTGGGCGAAATCCAGATACAACGGGAGACTTGGATGCATGGTGTATTGAGTGGTAATGAATTGTTGAAGACTGATAGAAAAGGGAGAATGTTGGGTAAGCAAGGCAGAGAGAGGAAAAGATTTGACATGGACGGAATGAAGGAAGACAGAAAGTATGCTGAATTGAAGAAAGGGTTACTGTAGCGTAGGCTGCTGCGATGCTAATGTCGTTCCAGCTGTTTAGCAGTGGTGTCCATGAAAAACCTAAACTAACAGACAGAATTTCATGAATAATGTGGTCACTTGGGCAGCACTTTAGCCGAGTGGGTATAGACGGATTGGTATTTGAATGACAGCGTTAGAACTCAGTATTCAAATACTGAGTAACATCTTAGTATGTTTCCATGTGAAATCCAAGCGGCTCATTTTATAGAGATCAGAGCTTATTTGGGAATTATTGATAATGAAGGAAACGTAACTAACCCCCGTACTTGAATGCAAGAAGTTAAGAAGGGGCAAGGTGTTCGAGGGTAGCTGGACCTAATGTCCAAATAATACGAACCTTCGAGTTGATTACTGGTTTAGGATCCCTTATAAATTTCCCTTCTTTCCTGATTTGAATGCAGTATTTGGCATTTAAAGGGTCAATACATGAGCGGTAATAGCATCGTCTTTCATTTTCCAATCTATACTGCCGGGCTAAATATCGTCCCCATTCCTGGAGTAAACATTGCTAAGCCATGACAATTAATCGTTAACTGTTTGTATTGCATGTATTAAAAAAAATATGAGTTCATAAAAAATATATTTGTTTTTTCCTGTATTTAACAACTTTTACCGCCAAAAATTTCATTTTTTTTCTGACGCATTTTGCTTGGAATACTTAGCTTTCCGTAATCAGAAAATTCATTCCTTTACTGAAAAGTTCCTTTTTGTGTATGTTTATTTTAATGCATATTTCTAAATACACATTTTATTTAAGCTAACATAACTCTTTGATACCATAAAAATACCAAAGTTTACATATTTACGCTACGCTATATTAGACTAGTCTCCTTTAAGCATAGTCTAACCACGTACGAGTTTCGTATTAGAGATTACAAGACTACATTAGTAGGCACAGTGATTCGTGGACGAGTAAGCAGAATGTAAAATTATCATTGGCGCTCACCAGAGCCATATTCAAAGCCAGGGTTAGAACATTCAGTACTAATACCTTTATAATACAATTTTCGGTGTACTGATTTAGCCTTTGGCACGGCCATATCTAGAGGTGAACGGAGTAAGCTAGGCGTCTGAGTGAAGAAATAAATAAATGGTTAAACCAAGAAAGCACGATTTAATTTTTTCACATTTAATTAGAAAGAAGGACACGATCAACCTTTTTAGTTAAACAAAGGCGGAATCCTCAGACACAAAACTCATGTTACGTATTGTGATTGTATTATTTAAAAAAATATTTGAATATTTTAAAGTAATGAATGTATTATTATGTCCAAATTTTTTCTATTAAAATTCTACATATTATCCTTTGGCAAAGGAAATAAATAAACATTGCTAAAGGATACATTGTTATTTCAGAGATAGCGTACTGATTCAGAGGTATAAAAGTTAGAATTAGGTTTAGAATGGTCCATTAACATTGTGATGCACCTCCGTGGATTTTTAAGAAACGACTGACTGCATCTGTTTCCTTTGAATATTTTCTTCCTCAGTTCCTCACACCTTCTAAACAGACTATCAAGCCATCCTAGAGTAGGATATCTATTCCTTTCTTCCCTCTTCCTCGCTATTGGGAAATTTTCCTATCTACCTTCTAGATCCAGCATTCCCAGAGGTCCTCCATCCAATTTTTCTCCCTTCTCAGGATTTACCTGAACGATCTAATCTTCTCTCTAACCATGTTTAACGCCCTTAAATTTGTCATTATTTGATTTCAACTCATTCTTTCCATCTTCTTGTCCCAAATCTCAAATTCCTCAAATTTGTGCCCATCCTCTTTCCTCGAATGCCAGGTTCGGAATCACATAACACTAATCTTTGTATAAAATTCTTCATTATCATGTGGCCACATATTTACTTTAGAGTTCCTGCCATCAAATACCTCCTCTTCTAAATTAGTTCTAATATCAACGCAGTTACTCCCTTAATATCCTCACTAATATCAAAATTTATTTACAAAGTAAAGACCATATAGTATGTAGATTGTTCCATATTCTCTAATGAATGCCTTCCTACTCTAATGAACTCTTAGGTTTCCTATTTATTGAGTATTTCATTAATTTCACTATCTCATAATTTATCTTCATGCATTGTCTCTCATCTGATTATGGATTGTGCCAGAAATGATTGCAATCCTGTGGTTGACCTACAAGCTAAAGCTTGTTCAACCTCAAATCTGGCTGTCTAAAGCATTTTTCCTTATACTTTCATCCCTCTTACCCGTCATTCCTATTTCTCTTTCATTATGTTCTTTGTATATTGGTTAAGACGCCTATTCCTCCAGCCTACCAAATTATTCTGCTATAACTTCATTAATATTTTCACTCTGTCGGACGCTTTCTCGAAATCCATGAAGAAAACAAATGCATCCTATGTTTAATAATTCTCTAATTTAATATTCTAGTTATTTTATGTTGTCACGACTTCCGCTTCCCTTCCTAATCTCAAACTGATCAGCACCTTATTTGTTCGCTTTTTTCCAAATTTGTTTTTTTTTGAGGAATCTTAACATTAATGCTGCAGTGATCGACATTAAACTTCTTTTTTTACCGATATACTATGATTTATTATGACTTCTTAGTTCTTTTCTCATTTCCCATTCCTTTTTCTTCTTCAGTAAATATTGTTACTTCATCTACATTTATCATCTTTTTCTGATATCCTCATATTCACTTATCCCTGAATTGAATTTAGATCGATCTATGTTTGGTATTGTTTCCTATTTTCCTCGGGAACCATCCCCATTCCCATTTTAGACCTTTTCTTCCCTGTTAAACAGTTTTACTATGTACCTATTTACAATTCATTACCACTATTTTAAACTGCCGAAGGTGCTTACGTTAGTGATGGTCTTTGAACCAGATGTTAAGTTGCTATTACAACCTTTCCCCTACACAAGTCTATGCTTAGCTATTCGGGGTCATTCCTTGTTTCTGAACTATACACCATCTGCACTACAAAACTCTCCCTACTCCCACGAATGAATTCCAATGCCCTATTACTACGAGTATCAAGTGTTTTTTTTCAAGAACATTCGCAATACTTTCTTCAAATTCATGGTTACTTGCAAATACATGTCAAATACATGTCAAATACATGGTCCTTATTACTTGCCGGTTATTTTGTTTAAATCTGCTTTCATTTCTCCCAATGGCATTTCCGGTCGTATACTTAATGTCCCGCTCACCATTTCACTGTTGAATGCAACGGCTAATACAAACTGATTATTGCTTACTACGCTGTTACTTCACCCTGAAGCTATCGCTTCCGTACACCCCGCTAAATTTTCATCGCACTTCACACAACCCTTACATGTCTATACTTTCTTTCTCCAGCTCTCTTTTCGTGTTTTCCAACTTTCCTGTTCTTAATATATTTCTAATAAAAAATTTAATATATTTCCCATGCTTCTATTTCTACGATTATGCTCCTCTTTTGGGTTTGTTTTGCTGCTCTTCTACCTCGTCAGAGCAAGGATTTTGAGCAAGGTGTGATGACAGTTGTGGAGACCTCTCTGTTTTTACCCTTTGTCACACAATTGAGCAGCATCCCAGATACGTGGAACTGTGAACATTTTATGCCTTTTAAGTTTTCCAAACACGATAGATATAAATTTATAAAATACCCGACCGATCACCAATTTAAGTTTTGTCGGTGTGAGCAATCAGTTATCTAACACAAGTAATGCCTGCACTACCTGGTGCATACCGTCTGAAACTGTAGCATATGACTTGTCGTGACATTCTGAAGAATAACATAAATGAGGTCAGATGAACCTTAGATGTAATTACTTAAACTAAGGTGAAACAGCAGTTTTGGGAAATAATTATTCTGCTATGTCTTAAAAAGTTTGTATTCGTTCCATTCCCAAATTCCCAAAGATTCATGCCCTGGGGCAATAGGACCTAAAAACCCCAACTATTAAATGTTTTGTGAAATTTCATTTTTCGGGTTAGTTTCTCCCGGCGATCCACATTTATGCCAAAACTCAGCTTCGTGGTTCCTCGAGCAATCGTGACTAATAAACGGATGGACACGTGTAAATAATTACATAAGAAGGAATTCTGTCATTGTTTATTATAATTCAATACCTATGTTCCCATGCATGGAAAATACGATTTAGTTTCAAATGGGTCAACTTATAAATATCCAAAATGTAGATATACCTACTTGATAGTTTTTTTCGGATTGTGTATATTCATGACATTAAAGTGTTGTGAGAGAAATTTTTTTTTAGATTTTGATGAGCATTGTTTTAAAACTCGTAGGAAGCAAAGGTAGGATGATGCTAAGAAAATGATAGGATCGAATATGCTTCTGCTGCAAAGAATACAATAATTAAATAAAAGGCACTTCACTTTCTATACGACACCCATTCCCTAATTGCAGGTGTAAATGACTCTGAGGTTGCGACGGAGAAGTTGAGCTCTTTTTAAAGTTTTAAATAGGTACATATTTTAACCGCGTGGGTGTCATTTAGGATGATTTTGAATTTATGGAATTGTCAAAAAATTGTGCGCAATTCAATAGTTAAAATCTTTCCTCACATTAGAAATTTGAAAGTAATAGAGATGTGGGATTATCCTCGCCTGAAATTATAACAGTCTAGTGAAACCTAGTGAATAGCATTTTGTATGCTTTCGAATTTTGTAAGCTATGAAATTTTTAGTGAAATAATGCACCCGTGCTCAAAGCATTGGCAGTTCTTTGCGTCGTATAGGACGATGTTTTTTGGTGTAGTTAGTACCGAAGACCCGATCACATGAAATCCCCTTCCTCATGAGATCTCGAAACATTCTAAATAAAAAAATACTATTTATGCATAAGTAATTCCTTCAATGCGTAGTTTGTTAAGTAAAAATTACTCCCAATGAAATAATAGAAAGTAAAAGTTTATAGTGACGTAATGGATGGATGTTAAAAGATGGATCACTATTTGTTATTTTTTGTTTTTAAAAATCTCATTTCTATTTTAATTGTATTTAAGTGAATGGAGGTTAATGGTTTACTCGGTGTTATCATATTAACTAAAGTCTTTCTATTTTGTCTGCTGCATTTGCCTTGTCATAATTGCTTGTTGATGAAATATTTTCTCCGTTTCACACTCTTCTTGCCCAGTCTTATACACGCATCTGTTTTTATATCACCTTCTATCCAATGCTGGAACGTCTGTAAAAATGTATAAGCATAGCATTTTCATTTAAAAAGTTTAAATTGATACTCTTTCCATAGTGATGCGTTGATAATTAAGTAAGATATCGAATGAAAGGTATTCGTGCTGTAGGAAACGTTGTCGGTTGCCAAAGTTCATTTCCTTACGTCTTATTTTGAGAAACGAAATAATAACATTTTAGCGAAGACTTGTAGTTTGGAATGAATGATTGAAAATAAATTTAACCAGAAAATCTTTAAAAGATTTAGAGTTTCATACTTACACCTGAAAATATTTCAATGTCGTGTCGCAAAAAATGTTTTTGTTCTATTATGTTAACTATTTGACAAAATATGTACCGGCAACTGTACTGGAGATATACATTAACATTTTTCCATGGAATCCTATAAATATTGAATCCAAGCATAGAACCTTCGGACATATCCGTAAAAGCGAATATTCAGGCAAACAATTGGAAAAATTTGATAGAAGCAGTTGGAAACCAATTTCACCACAAAAAGACCGGTGAAAAATTTAGCTTTAAATTTGATACCATTATAATACCAAATTGTTTGTTAAGTGCTGAAGAAATATCATGCCTACACACCAGGAAATTGAGATTTACCTAGAAAACTAAGGTACTCTTAGGGTATTGAATCACATAATGCATTGCATTATTGAGATAGGGGAGTATTAATTTGATAAACGATTATCATACTTCTGTAAGTAATTTACAATGCTTCAAATCACTGTTTTAATTGTATCTTTTGTTTTGCTTCGAATCACGTCATATATGCCTACCATATTAGTTATTAGTTTCGTGCTACTTAGGAAGAACCTTTTCCTTAGTGAATCATATTAAACACTTTCTCTATTATCAATATGTCTCGAAAGAGTTCATTTATCAACCATATCACTTGAATGATGTTATTAAGTTTCATTCTAGACTAAATAATATGGCAAGAACACCTTTATAGTGTGTTTATAACGATTGTATTTTAATCTTCGAGTTGAAATTTCTCACTTTTAAAAAATGAATATGAAAAATGGTTAGTTTGCTTGGTAAGGTATAACATAAAGGTGGGATAAAAGCGTAGGCGTTGGTCTAATCCTAATGAAACTCACAGGGAAACCCCTAATTAAATGCCTTATTTAACTTAGGGTACAGTGCACTTGGAATGGCGACAAAAAATTGGAACTACAATATCACTATAAATCACTCGTTCCACCATCGAAAATTAATTCCGGGTGGGCCTATGACGATGGCCCTACCCACTAGACACGTTAACCTTCGCCCCGCCTTAGACACGGCATCCCCAATTGGCCATTTCAAACACCAGAAGATGAATTTCTTTTCCATCTCTTTAACTCTCTCTTTATCTCTTAACTTAAACTCGGTTAGCCTACGTGATCTTGCATACACTACCGTCGAAGTTATTTCCACGGCAACGTCCAGTTAACGGCGAGCAGAGTTTCGCCCCAAGCAGGTACCTACTTCTAAAGGCATGCTACCTACCCTGTAAACACGAGCGTGCGGCGAAGGAAAATTAAGATATCAGTCGGCCATAAATGAAAGAAATGGACAACACCATATGCAATGCGAAGTTATGACAAACAGGAGGAGGAATTATGAGCAAGCGGACAGGTAATTGTGGAAAGATTAAGGCGGCTCATCCCCCCGGTGGGCGCTCTCGCGAGAGCGACTTCTTCGGGTGAACGTGTGCGGGGTGAGCGCCGCGGATAACAGCTTCCCGTTAACACTCGCGTTGAT
>LYUA01000163.1:210483-227014 GCA_002093875.1 Calopteryx splendens
CATCCCCCTCCCTCTCAATGCCCCAGTCGACGTGTTACAAGAGCTGCCGAACGTCACCTGTCATACAACGCTCTCCCGGTGGCGGCCGTGGTGGTATGGGCGGATGGGGTGTGTTTGAATACATTAGGCACCTCAGGAGGGGTGAGGGATCTCTTAAGAGCATTGTTCGGCACATGTCGTATCGGTAAATGCACACCTTACCAAAATGATCCATCGCGAAAGAATGAGCGCTAAATGCTGTCTTCTTCTTCTTTTGTGCTCGGGAGTGTGCACGGAGTCATTTCCTGCGTTTCAGCGGAGGCGCGGTGATAACTCGACGACGCTGGGATGAAGGTTGGAACGTTTATTTTGCTTATCTGCTTTGAGAAGTGTACCGGTCGACTCCGCACTCCATAGGTCATAATCACCCCACGACGACAGTCGACCGACAGTTGCTGGGTGAACGGGGGGAGATGGGGGCGTGGATGGATGTGGAGAGCGGGGGAAGGAAGGAGAGGCCTAGAAGGGCTCGGTGCAGAGGGCGAATTATTTTCTCTGATATGTATTGACGAATACCAGCACCAATGACTTATTTTTAGTGGCTGGTATATATTGATTGTTTTGAAAATTATGGAGATAATACTTACATCTGAATGATGTCCTAACATGTTGGGTTCTGAAGTTTTTGAGTCTGTGATCAAGACAAAGAATGAGATAGAAGTGCTAACCTAGGATGCGAATTCCTGCCCCATTAGCCGACGAGAACATAACTAGGATTCTGAATTATGTTATTTAATCGTTCTGAGCTCGTCTATTCCTCCCTCTGTTTTCTCTGAATACATCCGATGACCGAGTGGGAGGTTTCAACTTCCACCAATCAGTCAGTAACTAGTTATTCTATCAGGGAAAAAACTTAATAATCGAATGGGAAGTAGGAATAGCCAGATGAGGGTCCTGGTCTGTTAGGCTGACAGAATGACTTTTTCCTTTTTCAGTGGCGGAAGAGTAAATCGTACTGAAAAAGTATAAAACATGAACTTTTTTACTGACTGATTAATCGCAGAAGTATCAGTGTTGTGGCTAAAGTTAACGTAGGTAAGAAACTTTGAAATACCGAGGAAATATTTTGCTTTATCTGCATCTTTATTTGCATTTATCTGAAACGCCTGCAATTACAAGTACGTATTTTCAAAATAAAATTAGTAGCACATGCCTATGCATCGACGTACACTAAGAATTCTTGGAACCATTGTTTCGATTTTAGGCAGTTCAATTACTCGTATATCTTAAGCAACGGAAATCGTCTTATACTTCACCCGAGGGGGATCTCGCCGTTTTAATTCCGCGGTGGACCGGAGGATATGCAGGATTAACAACTCCGTCAGCGGGTCGCACAAACCGAGGTCCGTCTTCGAAGAGGTGAACGGAGGAGAAAATGCAACGCCACCGACCTTCCCACCGCTTGAATAAGTCGAAGGAAGAGGATTGAATTATATTTGAACGAGAAATGCTGAGCTTCAATCGGCGTTCGCTTTCGCCCTTGTCTCCCTCACTCGCTCGGGCGCGCGTTTTAGACTTCCCCGCTCGCCAGTATCCATCCGCCTCGCAATTTCCGATGCCATCCATTTCAATCAAAAGGATTGGTATGATTAATATTCAAAGCTCTTGACCTGCTGGAATTCCCCTTAATACATTCCTGAGTGTACGATTCCGCTGGAACTTCATCGGCAAAACTTATCGAATCCGTTTCTGGATTAATTTCACCGAAGATAATTCAAAAAATAGGTAGAGTTAGAAAAACATTTCGCTCTTCTACTCCCCCTGTCCTCCAGAATTATTTACAATCAATGGCTGGATGCTTGAGGGGGGTTAAGGAGAAGCCGGGCGAGCATTGTTCATCGGCCAGAGGCGATCCTGTAATCGGTTGGCCGGCATCCGAAGAGCGCTTTTAATGTTTAAAGGTTGCTAAGCCCTCTTTACATTAAATGCGTGCTACATGATGAAAATTGAGGAAATGGAAAGCTTGATCTCAGAATTATTTTATTTGGAGAATGTGGTGAACAATTTGGGAAAACTGTGCGTACATTGAATTCCGGCGTAATGAGTAACAATGGGAACTATTTTGCCGACAAGATGTGTGATTGATAATAACCAGAAACTTGGGGATTGATTTTTTCAAGGAGATCACGTCCCCCCATGATGGTATTTACGATGGCATAATGCAGGTTCCTAGATATTTAATTTGAAACATTTTATAAGACAATTGTTCTGCCATTCCCATATTCCTGGCAGCGAAATATATTCCAAGGTTGGCATGAATTGATTCGGAAAATATAAACATATATATATATATAATTATATATATATATGCATGTATGTATGCATGCGTTCTGTATGTGTGTGTGGGTAGGTAGGAATATATATTTCCGATTGGGTTGAAACGAAATTTCTCTCTCTCTTTCTCTCCTTCCATCGCTTAGAAGGATTTATTGCGGCTTAGAGGGGGAACGGATGGTACTAGTCGCTTCATTGGTTCCTCAATCCGTTTTTTGTGTGGAGGGGGGGGGTGTAGAGGTGGAGGTGGAACGAGTATAGAGGGGGTCGCGAAGGGATGCGTGGGCGGGGGCCCGTAGGAGGAGGAAGGCGAAGGAAGGATGGACCGTGAAGGGGGGGGGAAGAGGGAGGTGTCGTCCTCGCCCTCCTCTATGCTCTCCAGGAGGAATGGGGGAAGGGGAAAGGGAGGCAGTAGGAGGTGGGCAGGGTGTGTGCGTGGGTGGGTGGAGAAGGGCTCAAGTGGTTAGGAATGGGTGGGTGGCGCGCGAGAATCTCATCAAGGGGACTCCTAGGTTTATACAACTCCCCTTTTCTCTCTCTCTCTCTCTTTCACTCCCTTTCGCGTCCCTTCACATAATCTCTCGCTCGGGGATAGAGCGGCACAAGTGTCCCCATCAGAGCGCATGACGGATTGGTGTTGCGTGAGGAGATGTTTTTTTTCCGAAAAGCATGCAGATAAATGGGTGTAAAAATAACTTGAGAGAAACAGAAAAAAAAATATATTTTTGCGAACAACGGAATAAAAGTCGAGCACATTGTCACATTCAAAGAATGCCGTATGTTTGTGCTGACCGGCTCGTTCAGTGCCTGCGGGGCGCCTAACCGGCGGAAGGATCCGTCAGAGATTCGAATCCCTCTCGAGGAACGGGTCTCGCGTCGCCTTGTGATATTTTCCAATAAATAATGGTATTCATTGCCGTGGTAAATGACCCGGCGTCCCTTTAAGTACCAAACGATCTCATCTAGCCCCTCAAAAAGTTGTCACCGTTTGGAATGCACTATTCGTTTTCCTTGACGATTTGTGTCCTAACATACGGCGACAAAAACTGCTATTGGGCCTCACAGGATTATATACAGACGAAAATCATTCTACTGCGACTGAGTCTCTCTCTCATTATTTCCACGGGATTTCAAAACGACGGCGAAGCGACAACGGGGTAACGGAGAAAAGATGACCCTTGAATCAGAAGACTACTGTTCTAGATCCGATGAAATATACATGTTGCTGGTCTAACGGGCACTATAACGAGCAAGATACATTTTAACATTGTATGTTATTGGAATTGGTATTATGCATGCACAAAAATCCTACTGGAGATGAGCAATATTTTCAGCGAGGGCACAAGAAAGTTCAACCTCTTTAAATCCAGACTGCGTAGCGCTTCCACCGTATTATTATCATTGAAATGTGCACGCCAAGGATGAATACCTTAGTCATAGTTTGTTAGAAAAACACGGCAAGAGAAGACAAAGAATTGGCTAAAGAAAACCATTCAAAGAGTATTAGGAAGTATGAGAGTTTAAAGTTAGAAGTAAAGGTCGTAAAAGAGAAGAGGGAGAACCGAAGTAACCAGGCATTCGACGTAGCATTCACATTTGAAATGAAAGACGTCAAGTGATGCTCATCATAACGCCCAAACCAACTGCCAATCACAACTCCTGAATCCCCGTAGCATTTCGGGATACCGCTGAACAAATTTGCCACATCTGTGAGTCGAACCCGGCTCCCAGTGTTTTACCAAAATCGTCACTACCTCAACAACGATGTTAGTTTTGACTCAGTCTCTAATTTGCATATTTAATTCGTTCCGAAACTAACTGAAAAGTTAAGCGCCACATTAATTGCTGAAATTTTCCGTTGGGGGCATGTTAAAGAAAATTGTTTTCCCTGGAAACTTTTTCTCCATCGGGAGTGGGAAATATTATCGATATAGGTACTCGTATATTTCAGATAAATTAGTGTAAGTTGGAAGTTGAATCCATTTTTGGCTTATAACATGATTTATTTACGTATCAACGGAAATAATGTAGCGAATTTTGAGCCTCGCAAATGCTGCGCAAGTAGATACTTCCTTCCGTAAGGGGGCTTTAATGTTCTAGGTTTGTCTAAAATTATTTTTAGACTCAGTCGAAGGATATTTAAGACAATCCTGCCCCAATAATAGGAAGTGATTTAATTAAAATTTTATCCATCTCTTTCGATAGCTCTCTGGCATAAATTGTGAGGATTTGGGCGTGATTTTGTGGAAATGGAATATAATGAATCAGCAATTAAAGCACTTTTCCACCAGAAGAAATTTATTTCGACTATGGTTTTGATGTTACTAAATCACTACCCTTCCTAGTGATTGTTTGTCGATTGCACAACACATGGAGCACCCCAGAATGACGTCGCGCCGCAGGTCACCTCCAAGATGGATCTTTTTGAAATAAACATTCTTTATTTCACAATGCCAACCCAAATGCTCACTAACCTCCCTGGACCCATGCCCTCCCCTTATTCTCCTTCCCCCTCTCCCCATCTTTTTTCTGTCTACCTACTCCCTCCACCGACCCTCCTTGCCCTCCTTCCTTCCCCTTATTTGAATCTTGCACATAAGGTGACACTGGAACTCATTTGGCACCTAAAGATGATGTAGTCGAAACCATGATCGAAATAAATTTATTCTGGCGGAGAAGTGCTCTAATTTCTAATTCATTCCTTGGCTGAGAGTCTGATTTTTTTTACTCTTCCTTTGCCGAAATTCCTCAAAAAAATTAATTTTCTTTTTCCTGGATTTGACCCTAAGTTGTTTTACATAATCTCCCATTTCCAATAGTTCCCTCAAAAATTTTCCATTTTCCTAATTTTTCACTCATTGTAATATTTAGCCTAATTTATGAAATTGTTTGCTTAATCAAAGCCAAAGAAAGCATATTACGTTATCTTATGAAGCGAGTTTTCATCTTTAAGGGTTCTCAGAAAGTTTAACTTATTTTTTCCTTCTTGGCACTAGAGTTTTTGAAATAAATAAATAAGAATAAATGTATAAAATTTAGTTTGACTGGCAAGCGAAGCGTATAAGGTTTTCTTTCTTTATTTTAAATTCATAGGAAAATCCATTGTTTCCATGCTGCCTATGCGATATTACCTTGATTATAAAAAAAAGGTGGCTGATGATTCCTTTGTCGTGTGTTCTCTTAGATACTCATTGAGAGCACCGTTTTTATCAGTATGCATTCCATTTTTATTTACTGGATGCTTTTTAATGTATTTTATAAATATATATTTTATAAAGATTTCGCTCTTCCACAACAATGCTATTACAATCTCATGTAATCCGAACTCTATTCTTAAATGCATCCATAATTTTAGAGGCACATAATGGAATAATCTCTTACATTGATTGAAGGTACCACATATTTATAGGCACGAGGTCATTTCTTATTTATATAACATCAAAACATGACTACCTGAGCAAAAGTGTCAGTAGTTAGATATCGTCTTTTTGGGCGGCGCGCGACTTCTGAGATTATTGGTGGTTATTTGGAATGATTGGCAACTGACTACAAGGGCTGGGTGGGAATCAAAACAGGATGAAGGAAAGGGTGAAATCAGGCATTCGTATACTCTCAAAGAAATATCTCAGGGCGTTCTAAAGTTAATTCCGAATGCAACGAGCCTTTTCTAAACTTGAAATGCTTTCTGCGAGGCACCCAAATTGGACACAGAAAGCAAATGCGTTTGATTTGAATCCCGTCCATCTAATCGAGATTAGCCACCAAAACGGTATGACCTTCTTCGGAGGTATATCTGGTTAACATCAGAATAATAATCCGTGACCTTTGTGTTAGTTAGTCTCCTAGCAATGACATAATAAAACCATTTCTCTCATATTTTGGAAATTCATGGAACCTATGTAATTCACCGGAGCTTCCATGTATCCTATAGCGACGTTCACTCCCTGAAATCTCAGTTCCAACGGCTTGGGCTAAAAAAAAATTTGAATAAAAGGAAGGCTCCAGCGAGAGGTATGCTCCGCTAGTGCGTCGCTCACACTGCAGGAGCCAGTTTTTTATATGAAAACAACTTGTGAAGAAACCCATCCCTTGTGTGTTTGAAATGATGCATCTGCTCCTTTTTTTCAATCGCTTAACGATCGCAAGGCTATGAAACTGGGATTGCAGTTTGTACGTTACTGAGAAATGAGCTATGCTAGGCTACGAAGTTGGACAGGAATTCAATTAAATAGTATACGAATCAGACGTTAATTTCAGTGTCATAGTATAAATTACTAATAAATTTTACATTTATGGGACGGACGGAAATATTTGTTTCATAATTATCAACATTATAACCAAAGGTTTCTAAGACTATAAATTTGATTTAGACTATACGAATATTCCAAGTACTCCACGATAATATTTTTCCGGCTGGGTAACAAAATAGAAAAGTAGATTAGAATACCTTATTCACGTACCATATATCTGGCACAAGTGAAGAAGGATACCGGAACAATATATAATGTAGAAATGAGAAAGTGAAGGGCCTGAAATGAGAAGAGAGGAAGTCCATGTACAAATCTATTTAAGGATAGCCAACTCCTAGAAGAAGATTCATATAAAATATACCATAGGGCGAACAAGCCGGTCCTATACGCAATAAAATGAGAAAAATTATTATTTTTTTGTTTAAGTGGAAGAGAGTATTTTTGTTTAGCGCCCTTGTTTTTTTACATGCATGCATCTCGAAGGCTCAATTCAATCTGAACATTTTTACCTATTATAATTTTTGTCAGAAAGTTTATTGAAATGGACTCCAGGGCAATTATGTTGCACAGAGAACTTCGGAAATTTTAGCATCGAACCCCGGGAACTTAAAAGGAAAGTCTCATTATTGTCGGGGCAACAGTCATGAAACCGTTTTAATTTAATTTTTTTATGCCTTTAACTTGTAGAATGTACCTATCAAGGAATGGATGCATCTTATTTCTATGGGAAAAGAGTCTATAGAATGTGAGCGGAAATTCTGGGGAATATCACTGAAATTGCTAATCGTTTTCGGTGAAAATGACATAAAATGATCTCAATAATTGTGACATTATCGTTGACTCGCATGCATACCATTATATTCTAGTGGTTGACGGAACACTAACAATGTGAACAATTTCAAAACTCATAATTTCCCTACTTTTTATAAAACTCTGAATGGCAGAGAGCATCTGACTTTCTTAGATAGGCACAAAGTTTTCCTTTTTTGCCTATTTAATTTATTTTGCAAAACACAACGTTATGTCGCAGAATAGGCAAGGATAGTATGGTGAAAATTTGATTGTAATTATTACTGGCTATATTTGACAATGATTTAATTATTATTCCTTTGATAATCACTGTGTGCTAACGAAATCATTAATTTCAAGACTTTATGTGGAAGATGCACTAATTTTAAGGCCGCATGAGTGAAGAGCTGGATGAAACTGTTAGTACTATTATTTGGTAGTAGTAACTACACATTATTAGCAGAAAAAAGTGGAGAATACTAATTCCATTTTTATTATTTTCTTGGCCATATCCGAATATTTCCTTTCATTATTCTGAATACCGTAACTTTTTTAGGAAGTATATTCTATGCTCATGTCTATGATTATTACATTAATGCCTCTATATTGTGGTCTTATTAATCGGGAATATTTTGTTAGAAATCACCTGAGATGAAATGCATTTAATCGTTAGTATTAGGGGCATTAGTAATATATCGTACTAATCTCACACCGTATACTCGAAGTTCGAAAAACCTACCCTGCCAGAATGTGACTTACGAAAAGGGTCTCGATTCAATCGGGCGATCGTCAGTTGACTGCTCTAGTTTGCTTTGTATTTCTATCTAGAGCAGGGTGGTACACTCTTCAGAATTGTTTTTGATTAGGGTAGTTCCTGCGTTCATTTTGCGACAATGGCCTAATTGGCATGATAAAATTGATGGTTGATTGTGTTCCTGCCTAAAAAATAATTTATTTTTCTTTCTAAATTAAACTTATTTCTGTTTTATTGTATCAATTTACAACTCAAACGTTTTTTGTCCATTAATTTTTGATTTTTTTCTGGGTTTTGTGTTAATTTAAACACTACCGGGCTCGCTTAATTTGCATGGGGCGTGAGACATGGGACAGCCATTTCCCTATCGGGATATTTAATTTAAATATCATTGTAAGTATTGTTTTTTTTTGAAAAATAAATATATCTATATCAGATTCCATCCAATACCTATCTGTTAGGAGTTCAGAGGACCGTTTTGCATTGGTTAGTACTTCTTACGGGATCAGCCAATCGCGAGCTCGAAACATCTCAAAACGACGCCGCATTCGGTGTTTTTGTTTCATGAATAATAATCCCTTTCGATATAATTGGGATTTAACTTATTTTTATACTTTGATTTCATTTCAACGCCAATGAAAATCGACTCGGCAAATGGAAGCCTTCACTTATTAACCGATTGAAACAATGCAGCGAAAATTCACCTTCCTGCGACTCGAATCATGATCAAACATCCAGATAGTCTGAATTTCATAGGAGTATAAGCTCTTTTTTAATCATCTAATTTTAATTTCTTCCCAGAAGTGTAATTTATTAGTTCGAAATTTCCCTGTTAACTTTTCCAGCATCGTTATATGTGATGATACAGCATGGGTAGGTAGGCGAACCTCCGGAAGATTTCCCTTAATTAATTGGTCTAACTCGCATGCCATTAGGTGCTCCTGTTCAATTGAGCATTGCACCTGTTCGTGAGGCAAAGAACCGCAACGGGTTCTTATTTCCCTCCGGTGTGTTAATTGACTTTCAGAAAGTGACCCCATGGTTATTCCTTGCCGAGGATAAGCCGATGCCGTTCCCCTGTTGGCATAACCCGCGGTGCTATTTAATGCCTTTGAATGAATGTGAATTAATTTACTAGTTTTAGATTGAGAGAATAGAGTTTATGGGAATTGCAATAAGGTGCTCTTGCCTATCCTCGGTGTACTGAAAATGGTCATTTGGTCGTAGGCAGATGTTATATTTGTATCTTAGAATATGCTATGAAATTTAAAAAAATGAATGATGATGCATTTTTTACATTTGAACGAAGTGATTGATAGATGACCATCCCGAAGACATGAAGGCTCTGTAGAAGTAATGAAACGTAGGAAATGTAGTACCTACAGAGTTTGTTAATCCGTAAGGTAATGAATTAACTTCCAAAAAATCAATTAAAATGAAACAAGAAAAATAGGGACAAACTGAAACCATTTTTATGATGTTTAACACCTTAGTAGGTGTAGAGGAACTTTTAACGCCTTCTAAGCGATATTACTGTAAATTGATGTCTTATATGCTCGTAATGTATTCCTAACATTAATCACTTTCCTCAAATTAGGTTACCTACACATAATTTATAGCCTTAATGAGGCTACACTATGCGAAAGTTAACCTGATGCTAATAATAAGCAAAAATTATATCACCTTCATTGATATCACTCTCAAATGGATTAAAAATATTTTGTTGCGTTTATTCGCATTTGTAGAACATAGCATCGTTGAGTTGGAAATGTTCTTTGAGTTCTGTTAATTGTAATGAAAGATGGAGCCGCGAAAAGGGTTTTATGGAAAGAATGTTTGGCATGATAAAACATTGCAATAGCGCAGTAGTTGTTCCTCCTGGTTGTGCACTTTACTCTGCTAATAAAAAAACTATTCACAATTTACTTACATGTTCCTCCTGAGTATTTGTAGTTAGGGGTCATATTCTTCTTTGGTCAACAATCTTCTGATTAGTTAGCACCCATAATTTTTCTTTTTCCATTCTTCTCTGTTGTTTTCCATTCTTTTCAATCTCTTGCAGCTTTTTCCTCCAACATTTTTCATAATCTGTTTGATGTATTCCAACCTAGGTCTTCCTCTGCTCTTTTGACTTCCATTTTTACTTCCATTAAATTGATTATAAACTCATTATTTCTAAAAAAGATGACCATTCAAGCTTCCTCTTCTTCATTTCACAATGCCCAATGACTCCCTTCTTCCTTTGACCTTCCTCAGGACCTCCTCGTTACTTATTTTATCTCTCCAATATACTATTTCCGCTCTTCTCCATCACCATAGTTCAATTGCTTCTATTCTCGGTTTTCCTCTTTTGTTAATGGTCTATGTTTCCGTACCGTATAGGGCTACATTCCATATGGAGCTTTTTTTGAATTTATTACTTTCAATGTCTACGTATTAAGAAGTCAGCAACTGTTTTTTTATTGAATATCATTAATCATATTAAAAATCATTAAATTTGCAGATCATTTTAGAATTTTTGCTCTATAAATTGATTTTTAAGATTTCCTACCAAAAAAGTTATAACATTATTGATTTGCCACGTTTCATATTAAGAGTAATACAGGTAATTGTTATGCTTTGATTTAAATCCTGAAGGTTCATATTTTTAGCGACTAATGATGGCCAAAATAAAAATATTCTGTAGCCTATAGATGCCTCATATTTATGAAACTTCCTTTTTTTATTTAAAAAAAATGAATCACATGATTAGCAAGTATATTTATATTGTTATAAGATGGACAGTTGGCAAGGTGCACATGCAAGTCTTGATTTTTCTCTAAATTACAAAACATAAATTTTTAGGATTTCTCACTGTAAGCTATTATCATTACACTTATTTATACTTAATTTAAGTGTCAGAGCTATCATTTCATGACATGGAAGTTTTATGATATATTTTTTCTATACTTTATTGGCGCACTTAACTCTGAAAATAATATTTAACCCAATCCATGGAAAATATTTCATAATCCGTCATCGTGCTCTTTGATTACCAGCTATAATAAATATCGATGTATTTTTGTAGCATTGGAAGCATTGAGAGGAATTGAAATTGAATTTTTTTTGCTGTAGAATTTTATTCTGCAATCTAATAATTTAGGGATGAATAGTTTAGCCGATAGGAAAATTCGGTGGACGGATTCGCCGAACTAATCCTTGGATTGATCTTCAGTGGTATCGACGATGATGGACATTAATGATGGGAACTGAATGTCTTGTTATGTGTTAAAATTCTACTCTTTTGATGCATTCAAGTTGGTTTTGCAATTTTTTGGAGTCATATTTAGAGGCATAATGAATTTGCTCGAGTGAAATTCTATTTTTGCAGAAACTTTGAATGAGAATCTATACTTTCATTAGTTCTGTAGGTAAATACCTAGTAGTTATGCAATCTTAAGGGGATGGTAATAGGCACATTTGAAGAACAATTGTGAGTGATCATGAAGACGAACGGTTGAAAATGTGTGCACGGATCTGGAACCAAGAATAGAATTCATAGAAATTATAAGATGAGAGAAGTGGATCCTCTACTTACTTAAGAAGATGAGTGGAAAAAGAATTGAATTCAGATTTTAAATCCCCCCTGCTTCGTTCTGAGAAGGTGTTAATGAAGACTGGTAATTTATTCCTAATTCTGTGCTCAAAATTACCCACAATACATAAATGTCACCATAAAAAAACGGAAAAAGAAGGGCCATAAAAGTTATTGTTTGGATATATAAAAAGGACCTATGGAAAGATAATGAGCTCCCAAGATAGTAATCAATTAATTATAGATCGCGGAAAGAACGGAACTTTGAAGTTGCCAATCTCTAGATTGAGAAATAAGGAGGATGATGTAGACTTATCTTATCTTTCAGTAGTCAATGACCAGAAGTGAGTTTAGTTCCGCTGAGGATCTATTGTAATTTAGTGCCGCGGTTAAAATTAAAAAATGAGAGAAAATAGACGGGACAAGATGCACTATTATATTAATTAAAAATTTACTTAAAGTATTGGTAGACATGCTTACGTTATTACTTTTGAAGGGAAAAAGGGAAAGACTGCTGTAATCAATACTCGGTGTTGATATTCTCAGAAATTAACTTTCCCTCCACTTAAACTACCTGTGAACGTTGATTGTGAGGAGAACCTCTCTTTCTGCACAAGGTTTAGGGCAACACAGATTGGTTGTAGTTTCTCTTTACCTTTACTACTATTTTGAGATTGATAAGATTCAACAGAGTTAGTGGTAATTGTATAGTTTTAAATTATTGGGATTTAAAAATAAACAGTGGACACTTACCTTTCAATATGTGTATGCTAATTTCAATTTTCAAATTCATTCACTGATAATGGGTTTGGTAAGGAAATGTGTGATTGAGAAATATTGAGGACAGCAAGATGGTAAAATAAAATGAGGTTATGTTAAGGCGTTTACTGTTACGGGCACCTTCAAGAATTTCGTTAACCGTATGACACAAAATGGCGTATTTTTTCAGTGACGCATATCCTGAGAGAATTGACTCTATCATTCTTATAAGCTTGTATTCATACTAAAATGTGATAGTTTTGATCGTGGATGTCACAGAGTTGGTATTATAGACTAAGAGAGGTTCATCCTATGAGCCGCATGGGGAATCATCTGATGGTCAGTACCGCACACTGACCCTGGGTATAGCCTTCGGTATAAATATTCAAATTAATGCCGGAAGAAACTTACCTGAATTTTCCGTCGGGCCTTTTACCTGGATGTAAGGCATTTTACTTAAATGCAAATGACTTTACCTGCATTTCCCCTACCTGAAACCAAGACCCAAGTATAAATCACTTTTATAAATTACATATACCTAAATGCCAGCAACGCTATTCAAGATTTGCGCTGATGGATTGGTTCTCATAATAGTTCTGTATGAGGATTAAAAGCCAAAAAGCATGCGACTGCATTAATTTATGTGCACCTTCAATCGCTCTTTGCACTGGGAACTGTGCTTTCGATGGACGTTATGATGCATGAAGAAATGTATCAACTATATCACCATGTGTGCACAAAAACAATTTGTGCTCCTTAAAAATTCGAAAATAAGAATAAATTGCATAATCCTAGTCTACATTGCTAAGGGTGGGCATTGCTAATGTTCACTCACAATTGAGTACTTCGTCATCGAGTATTGAAAGACATAGGGATTTGAGGAAAATGCTTGAAAATTTGAAAAATGTGGATTGAGCGCAGGGGCACCTCAGCGTCCATTTTGAGGCAGGGGAGTTCTTATCTCACGAGGGGGTAGTGTGGGAATATTCAAATGGGCGCGCTTGGATGTTAGGGCTGCGGAAGCGTTAACTTCTCCAACTGCCTAGTAGCGCGAGCATTAAGTATGCGTTCGTTTTTCTCACGTGTCTTCCTGTAGCATAAATGCTCTCCGAGCAACGACGTTTCTTTTCAGATCAAACAACGGAAAGATTGTTACTAACGGTCCCACATAGAAAGTCCCCCCCTCCCCCCCCGCGAGCTTAGCACTTAGCGTCACCCATCGCGCTCCCTCTCTTTGGCACAGTATGCCTATTCAGTCGGAATTCGGATTTCTTAAGTTTCCCGGAGATGCAAATTCGCCCCGGTGTCGACGCGGAAGCTTTTGGCTTTTTTCTCTCCCACCCTTCGGCATTTGCATGCGCGTGTGTGTTCCGGTGGGAAAAGTGCGTTTGACCATACCTCGCGGCGCGTCGTCTTAGCCTCGACGCCTCCCTCCGCAGGGGTTCCCTCGGGAAGCGGTGTCCTCTCCTTGATAAACCGAGTCCGGTGGCTCTCGGTTGATAAAACCCTTCCTTCCGCCTCTCCGGAACCGACCATTGGTCTCTCCCTGCATAAAATTTCCCGAAACACAATTAAAATGAAAATATAACCCTCTCACGCGCCGCCGCCGTCTCGGGGAATTTACCCCACGTAAGGGTCAAAGGAGGGTCTCTGTCTACCTTCCTCCCCTTCCCGCCTCCTCCTCTTCGGGTTAAATTTCTCGTGAGACGATCGCAGAGAGCGACGAAAACGCTCAGGTAGTCGATTTTTTAGGGGGGTGAGGTTTGGGTTTCAACTTACCCTCTTGGCGAAGCTTCCCGCGATCGTGGACGCGAGTATGCATGCTAAGCAGCCGCGTCCCTCATTAAGAATGAGCGAGGCTGCGATCTCCCTCCTTTCCTCGAAAAGGCACCGGCCGCGTCTGTGCAAATGGGCTGAGAGGAGGGCCCTAGCTCAAATCCCTCTACTCCCCTCTCCCCATGCCCCTCACCTAAACCTCTGCGGAAAGGGACCCTCCCCCCCCTCACCCCCTGTTTAGGAACCGTACCTCCTCGTCGGTTTAGGTAACCGTTCGAGAGGAGGACCCTCTTTTTAACTTCCGTGCATGGGAATGACCGGGGGAGCGGGCGAGGACCCAGGATCTCTTCTCCCCAACTCACCCCGATATGCAAAGGCATTTTTTTCCCCCTCTCGTTGAGCCATTCCCCTAGATAGCCGAAAACCCTTCCTGTGTCTTAAACTCCTCGGACTCCTGAATTCGTTAGCGCTGGTCCTTGTCCTGCCTGAACCCTTTTAAGCTTCCCTAAGGTTTCGGTACCAAGGCCGGGGTGCGGACCGTCGTATCCTCGCATAATTTTTTTCTGAAACGGCTTGCTCCTTACCTGGATATGTGATTTACCGTAGGGATGTCCCTTGAGGACCCTTAATGTTCGTCATCTATCCCACACTGTCATTGTGCTCATAGTTATGCATGATCTAAGTAACGGTTCCCATCTTTTCGAGGGACCAAGATGGACCAAAATGTCGGAGGGTCACACAACCTCTGTTTCCCAATTCGTGAGGGGCCTTCTCTGGAGGTGGAACAATAAAAAAAATGGTATTTCAGAGGTCGGGTTGGAATGACAAAAAAGCAAATCTCTTCTCGTTTATTTGAGGGTCCATATATTTGATTCGCATCTTCCCATGGGTACTTCACTCTCCTCCGCTCTTTTTGACCGCGCTTGTTTTTCCCTCCGCGAGTGAGGGAAACGAAGTCCCTCGTGGGAATCCGCGGCGCTTAGCACCGTTGTCTGGGAGGAAGAGACTCGAGGGGTTCTCTTCGAGCACATTCAACAGAGCAATCGCTGTAATTATCATACGAATATTTTACTCGTTTTTTGTCGATTTATCTCGTCCTCCTCCCTCTCTGGCTCTCATCTGGATGGCTCTTCGGGTGCTGTATGCCTCGTCGAGAGAACATTCCTCTCTTTCTCAGCGATATTATATCGTCCGTGGGAAGGCGTCCTACGTTTAGTTCTCTCAACGAAAAAAAACAAAGATTTGAGAGGTGAAGAAGGATGAAAATGAGAGGGCATTGGGAGATCTTTCAAGCTGTAGTTCAAGGACTTAGGGCAGTAGCGGAACCGGTTCGACGAATTTTGACACCCTAAACGAGGAGCCATTGCGTGATTAACTTTCAAAATCTTCTTAGAAATTTTCTAAACTCTGAACCTTGACTATTATAGAAGGATGAATCAATAAGCATAAAGCGCTGAAGAATCGATATTTAATTCACGATATTATTATAATAAACCAGAAAACGCTTTCACGTTCTGAGGTTATAGTGATTGATTCCCAAAGTAAGAATGAAGGTCAGGAGGGCGCCCCGAACGCGCCGGTGAATTATTTTAATTGAAAATGAAATAATGTTTTATCGTAATATGTAAGTTATAATTTTATTATTTTTATGAAATATATTATTTTAGTGTTCATCATATACTCAGTTGTTCACCAGATTTATTTTATCAAGGTTAGGTCGGAACGTAACCTCGAATAAACAAATCTGGTATATTATTTTATTTATACATAAGTTATTATAAGTGTTTACATTCACATCTCAACGTACGTGAGTAAATCAAGAAAAAACTTAGAATCCGGGAAGCTAACAGTTCAAAATTTACAGAATTGGAGTCATTTCGATGAAGTAGGTTCTTAATTTGGTTCTGTTTTGAAATTTTGTCCCCGGAAAGATATGGAAAGGAGGAAGCGTGGGAAACCTGATGTAGGGGCATTTACGCCATATTGGGGAAGTTCAGTCAAGACCAAGGGCCAGTAAGTAAAACTTTCCCAAGGGCGCTTGACTTTTTTGCTTCGGTCCGAGCCGTAGCGGAACACCATGTTATCAGGACTCCACAATGCTTTTAGGTGAGCCCCCTTCGAGGGGACGGACGGCGAGGGTTCGGCAGGGGAAAAAAACAATCGTTTCAACTTTAACCGCGACCCTTGACGCGTGGGAAGGAAGGGAGAATCGCAAGACGTATTTATAGAGACAATGGGAAAACCCTACGTCTCCCGGAGACATATTGCGCGTGGGATGGGGGAAGGGACGGGGGGATGTCTGCGGCAGAGGGGTCC
>LYUA01000163.1:228384-251379 GCA_002093875.1 Calopteryx splendens
GGGGGGGAGGGGGGGACGGCTTACGTGTGGCGAGGGAGACGGGGGGTGAACGCATGTGTGCGCGTTTTAAAGAGGATGGTGAGAAGGGGTGTGTAAAGTTTGAGGTTTAGGGGAGGAAAGGTGAAAAAAATATGCATATCCTTCCTCAGGGGGCATCCCTTAAGAGTGGAATGAAAGGGTTTTATGTTTTCGCCGCCTCCTCCCACCGTCACCTTCGCGCAGTATTCCGCCCCCTTCCCCCCCTCCGCCCCGCCTCCCCAAATATTCTCATTCACAAAAGTCGGCGTTCTAGTTTTCTTAAGGGGTGCCGTGTGGGGTGGGGCAAGACGGAGGTTTTGGTGGGGTGGGTGGGTGCGGATGGGGAGTCGGGGGTTTTTGGGAGGAGGGGGGGGAGGACGTTTGAGGGAAGGAGGTGTGCTTCCCGCCGCGTTGATGGCGGCTCGAGGTTCGTTTCATTAGTTTTCTCGGTGTTGCGTGTGAAGTGGATGTGTGTGTTTTGTGATAAAAGGCTGTGTTTTATTCCCTCCCTATTGTGTTTGTGTTTATGTGCTTGGTGTTTTTGTGTGAAAATCATATTTTTGAAAATCTCCCCCACCCCCAATCAATCGGCCTTTCAGTTTTATGTGCTTCGCCTCTTTTGGTTTTCGTTTCAAGAAGTTTCGAGCGTTCCGGAAGATTTCGATGCGATTTTCAGTATTTTTTTCCTTGTGTTAATTTATTTCGTGCGAAGGAGGAGTGCGGGAGGAGGATCTTGGGAGAAAACGTTGAGGCGATGGGTGTGGGTGGAGGGCCGCTTCTCGCGATGACCCGGGCGAACCATCAGTTCTGGAGGATATTCGACGGAGATTTTATTTCTCCGGCGAATGCTTAGTGAAGAGAGACTGAAGGATTTTTCGTGTCTTGGAAAATGTGTAAAAAAATAGTATCGTTCCTGTTGTTGACATTAATTGATTTTAGCAATAATGACAGTAATTCAAATTCTACTTAAAGTAACTGCTCCTTGAAAAGCTATTTCCAGTCGATATTTCCAGTTAAAAATTTCATTTACAATAAGAATTAGAAAATGTACTCAATTTAACCTGAAGTGCGTTTTAATTCTTCATGTTTTATTACATTCAATAATGCTCATTTCATAATTACGAGCAAAGTAATATAATTTTCAAAACTTTCTTTACCTAATTTACAACTGGATCATGCATGCAATAACTTTTGTTATCGTTGGAGATGTTATATGTTATATTAGTTGATGTTTTATGTTAATTCATGATTTTAACATTATTTTTCTCTTCAACAATAGCGCATAATTGACAGTAGAATTTTGATTTTTCTCACTTTTTGGATAATACGCTCAGTGGCATCCAAATCTTGGTTGAATCTACTCATGCTCCAAGGGTGACGTTTATTCAAGTTAATAGTAACATTAAAATCTTTCTTGAAAATTAGCAATAAAAATTAACGTCAATGAAATAAAAAAACTGAATTTTGCAACATTATTTGAATTTTCTAATAAGGCTTAAAAATATTAACAAATTTTCATTGCATTTTGAAAAATAAGGAGATAAGCACTAAATTAATTTTTAATTATCAAAAAAAATAGTTTTAAAGGTCTGCATTCTGCATAAAAATGTTTTTATATGATATTTGTGTTTTGACTTATATTTTTTTGATAATTCTAATCAGCAGAATATTTTTGATTTGGTTTTATTTCACATACTTTTTTCATGATATTCATAGTGGTTACATCTAACTTCCAGTTAATTGTTTCAATCATATGTGCTCTAAGAATCGAAAAACTAAATTTTCAAGCTGAAATAATTAATTTTTAAGTAAAGATAAAATTTCTGCTTTCAATTTTTAAACTTATTTAAATTTTAAACTATTTTTTATCAAATTTAAATTTCATACTATTTAAAAATTTTCTGAAATTTCATTAAAAGTCATGATCTGAAGTTTTCAATTCAATTTTTTTAGTTACTACTGTTAAACTAACTGTCAGATACAATCTATCGTATCTAATCATGCTATGAACCTTTATTCCTTCGGCAATTTTGCATTATTGAACGCATTAATGTGTATTTCTATTATGTAGAAGCAAATGACATTGTCTTTCTCTTGCAGCTGAGAAACAAATTTTCCGGTGTTGTTTTGTGACTTCACATTTCGTCCCCCTCTGCCTAAAATTACTTTCCGAGTATGTGGTCATACATATTTGCTCGTTTTACGAGTGTTTTTCATTATGAAATCCACTCAGTGCAACCTGCAAGCAAGCATTACACAGGGAACATGATTCGATTTTACCGCCCATCGAACCCAAGCCTTCGACTTCCGGTCGGATTCTCATACCTTTGCACCTCTTTTGAGCCTGTTCCGTAAGCGTCCGTAGGTAGGCAGTCAGTCGCACGTACGCGGTGTGTTTCGCCTTGTACCCTGTTTGGTCTTGGTCATAAAAAAATAAAAAATGCGAGGCTAAAAGCAAACCACATTTTTCTACTATTTAGTCCTTATATTCTCTGAAGCATGATTCATTTATGAAGGAATATCCGTGTGTATCATATGCTAAAAGTAATGGGGACGAAATTAAATACGTAATTGTTAAAGTCAAAACAAAAGAATGCCTTTTAAGGGTGTTACCAAAATATAATGTTGATTTCACTGTAAATATTTATTTTAACCCACGCATTGTATCCGAAAATGATAGCAGCGTAGAAAAAAACATTAAATTCGGGACTGAGTAAATTTATTTGGATTTAGTTAGTTAAAATGTTGAAAGATTCACTATAAAGGTTTTTTTTAATTAAATGGGCTCGGTGTTACTTTTTAGGCCCTGAAGTAATTTGTTTATTCTGGAAGCTGTTTTTCGTTATTTTGGACAATGGCTATCTTCTTGAAGACATTAGGTATATTTGTAAATTTTTTGAAGCCTTGAAAATTCCAGATATTAAAATAAACGCACTAAATTACCCATAGTATTTATTCTGGTATTTACTTATGGATCATCGCATAAACTACTAGTTATTAAATGATGTGCACTTTAATTTCCTCTTGTTGTTAGCATTTTAATGTCCTATCTATCTATTTATTTTAGTTAAATTACTTTATGCGTGAACACATTACCAGCTATTTTATAAAATTACTATAGGTATAGTAAATTTATTATGCATAGGTACTATATTGGCAGGAAAACTTCAATGACTTCAGCAGGAGCATTTGAATCCGTGTCGAGAAGAAGTTCAACGATGAGATATCCTTTGCTGGTCTCGAAATGAATTCTTAGTTTTAGGCCAGGGCCATCACCATCTTCAAAAAGACTTTGACAAAATGACTCAATTTTTAATGGTTTTCCCAAAAGGCACTAAAAACATTAGATCTACGGTAAAAATAAAATTCTTTCGCTGGCAGCTCTCCGTGGAGAATTATTTTGCTCGTCATTTGATATATTTTGGTATTTTCCCGTCTTTTCTCATTTTCTTCCTATTTCGTTATACGAGATTTATTAAAAAAATAAAAATGCCAAATACTTCTTTAATATATATTTTTATTTTTGATTTTTAATTTATTTACATTTTTCATATTCTTAGAAAGGATGAAAAATTAAAGTTACTTACAAAGTGAAGGATCAAAATCTGTCTACTATCCATAGAAACAATAGAAATTCCTTTTTATCTCAGTTTGGAGCTAACTTTTTATGATTCGCTATTGTTTTAGGAAATTTGAATCTCTTGAATGTTTTGGGTTTCATTCAAAAAATGAACATGTTGAAGATTAGTTCAGTTGTTTGAGCAGTATTGTTTTGGTCTTTATCATTTAATACTCAACTAGTTAAAGTCCAGGAACTATGGGTGTGTAATATTACTTAGAATTTCTTAACTCTATTATTCCTGTAGCGTTATTGGTGAAGAGAGTTTTTGGGTTAGCAGTTGAATATAATCCAATCTGGGAGGAGTAGGTACTTGCTAAATGAATAGTATGTATAAATAGTAAGCTATTGGGTTGTGATGTGCAATTAGGAATTAGATCATTAACGGACCATCTTGTGCTCTGGTGATTACAAAAATTCTGATCTCAAGTCCTGCTTAAGCTACAACCAAAACGTATCGTTTCCGGATTTTTTTCTTGAATTGTACTTCGCAGCTGATTATTATTTTTTTTAATTATACATATGTCATCTATTTTTTTTTAAATTACACGCAGGCATTCCTTATTTTGTATTATTAATTGAAATAGTTTTCATTGTCAATTCATGCAATGCCTACGCTGTAACACGCCTATCAGTGTGTATTCCAGATTTAATTTATTTCATGACTTTAACGCGGTCTGAAAAATTTCATGCTATAATTTTAAGTATTTGCCTGATGTTCAAAATTTTTCATTCCTGATTTTTAAAAATAAATCTGCAAGCAATTATCTGTCCCTCTAGGTGTTCCACCTTAGGTAGAGTAGGTAATAAGTATTCGTATGTTCTGTGTTGTAATATGCTCCTTGTTTGGCTGAGAACTCAAATACAGTACTGAATTACAAGCGAACTGAAAAGACCCGTAGGCTTACAATTAATGGCATGTGATTTGGAATTGGAAACAACTTCATAAAAAAATAATTATATTATATAACTATTGATAATACTTCGTAAAAAATGATCCGCAGCAAATGCCATTTTTCAATTTCAATACTTAAGTTTGTAAATATTTAATGCCATTAAAATTGACACTTTTAATTCTGAAATGTTTAATTTTTATCAATTTATTTAAAAATTTTGTATAATTTTACTCAAACCACCAAGAAGTAGGTAGCCAAACGTTTTTTACAGTAAATAATTGTAACAACTTTAATTACAACGGACAACTATGTATGAGAAGCAGAAGTATCGTTATTTTTCTCTTGGATTGTATGGCCTCTTGGATATGTATTTTAGAATATATATTGTAGCTGTGTTTCAGTAAGGATTAGAAAGAAATTGATGAATATTTCCATAATTTACTTCAAATATAAAATTAACGTGTTTTGTCGACAGAATAGTTGAGAGTAGTCAGATATATTTTGCTAGTTGTTCTTCCTTTTGACCTTTATTTTACTCTTACCTGTCTGCTGACCCTAAAAACCTTAGACAGGTTTTTCTATTTGGATAAAAATTATCAGGTATCAATATATGTAATATTTGGCAGATAATGTTAACATTATACCCTTGTTATTCTTTGTCTACTCCTGTTTAAGAATGTGAATTTTTCTCCTTTTGCGGAATTTAGTCAATTCATTGGTACCCTTTCTCATTTACTAATTTTAATCTACCTGCCTTTTTTTCCGTTACAATCAACCTGATTCTTAATAATGATCATAATTGCTCTTTACTTATGTATGACTTTCCTTTATGCATGGTTTTTGCACTAGTTTAGTGATATACCTTCTGTTTTGTATAAAAGGACACTGATGAAAGCAAAAGAATTGTTCCTCATCAACCTTTTGCTGGTGTTGACGATGTCTCTAAGTGAAATGTGTCTCCATTTATTTCGTTGTTATTTATTTGTAAGAGGCGTTAGGTAATGAAGGTAGAAATGACAAAGAACTGAAATATGAGAAATAATGTTAGGCAAGCAAGAAGACGCGCATGCAAATCGTATATAGGTACATAATAGTGCTTTAGAGACCATCAAAAACCTATCTTTAATAGTTAGGCTACCTTTGATGATGGTATTAATTTGCTGCAGATTGCAGTGAAGTTGTTTCCAATTACAAATCACATGCCATTCATGGTAAGCCTACAGTATTTTGAATACCTTTGATTAGATATTAATCAGGAGTTAAGGTTTTGTTATTTCTTCTTCTGTTACCTAAGATCTGTCAGCTCTGTTAAGACAACCACGGAATCAATAACTTGAGCATAATATCACAATGAATCCTACTGCGCTTTTTTATTATTTTGATTTATATAATCTAGGTTAAATTTCAATTTGTTATATTACAACTTTTTAAAAATTGTTTTAAAATAGCTGAGATAGGGTATTGACGAAATGGACTAAAATTAAAAACTTAGTAAAAGGTTTTATTACATTTTGAGATTGAAACTTTTCTAACTTATTTTTTCTCAAATGTGGCATGTAAGTTTTTTTTAGAGAATTGTGCAAAATTTATTCTCACTATGTTTTCAAACAATTGTCAAACAGTGAACATTGATCAGAAAAATGAACGTCATAACCATAACCAAACCAGATTTCACAGAGGATTTTGTATTTTGATATACATTTTGCTAATTACATCACGTAGTGAATAAGAATGATCTGATTGTGATTTTCACTTATCTAAACATTATAATCTGTTGGATCTGAGTAATTTTAAATAATTGCCGTGCAATGGAATGCAACCAATGCCTCAACCGTTGGGAAAATAACAAATTTTTGTTTGGTGAAAAATTTATTCGGGGTGGATGCTGACGAGGAGTAAGTAATTATAGTAGGATCATTTAGTCCGTGAATTTAGTGCACTTTATGGTGTTAATGAATCATTATTACATTAATTAAACTAATGAACATTTAATAGTTATGAATTATTAAGAACTACACTTGAAGGTTGTGCACACGAAGATATTATTTCTGAATATATGTTACTTAACAAATAATATTAATAAGCATTTTTAAGAATTTTATTAAGTTGCGTGAATAATGTTTGCATAAAAGTCCTTTATTAAAGAAGAAATTCAATTTTTCCAAGTATAACTTGAAAATATGAAGTAAAATGAAAATATGTACGTAATATTTCAAGTGGGTTGGAAACTATCAAACGCTTTTTGTGTGTCTGCTAGCTTTCTTTTTTCATGTACTTCAAGTAGTTGATAGGTATCACCGTTAATGGCATAATTTGATGCGAAAATGCACTGCTTGAAAAATCGTAAATAAAAGAAAAAAGATAATATTTATGAAATTTTTTTAATGGTTGGTTAAGGTGTCGTCATTTGTTTAGCATTACAAGAATGGAAAAATGTGTGCTATGATCCAAAATAAAATACACCGCATTTTGTTTTAACTGGACAAGTTTATTTATTTCGTCTGAAATTTATGACTATAATGACAAACAAGCTTAGTTACATTTCCTGCATAATAAATAATTGTAAGGGACATGAGGACAGTTCGAAAAATTGCTTTTTCTTCTGCCTGAACTTTTTCGACGTAATTAAAATGCTATAAAGATGTTAAATTCATCCCAAAATTTAATCATATGCCCATTAATCAAAGCCGGAATGCGCTTTTAAAGTATATCCGGCCGTGATCGAATGCCAATATATCGCACGACCTTTGAGGTGCACTCGTGCATTAGTATTGATCGATCAAACTCGGGAGTTTGGCAACTGGAGGTTTTTTTTTTACGTTTTACAGACCACGCCCAAAATCGAGAAAACCGTGGGGATTATTTGCGCAGGAACGTCACACCTGCTTCGCTTCCCGGGAAAGGACTTCGCTAAATACTCTCTTCTTTGCTATTAGGTGGTTTTCAGGAATTTTCATTATTTTTAATGCTTTAACGCAATGCTGCGATTTCTACATTTAACAATCCCTAATCCTCACCGACGAGTTGGAGGAAATGTTAATTACGAATATAATTTTCCCATATCGGACGCGATAGTAATTTAGTAGGTACGTTAGTACGTAATAGGGTTTTGAATGCATCAATTCTGAATACGGGTATTCGAAATTGATGTAATTCTTCTTCCTTACAGCTCCAAAACATGCAAACAAAGAGTTTATGCCCTGTACATATTCTAAAGTATACACACAGGTATAGTGTAATTGAAATAGGTTCCCCATCAACTACTCCCTAACTCTAAAAAGCGTGGGTTAGGTAATGGCAATGTTTTTATATTTTTATAATCTTCCAGTTTAATAATGACACCAACAGTTCAGTTTTGCTTGGGATCTCTTTTATTTTGCAAGAGTTTGCATTAGTTAAACTACCACAGTTAAACTAACCGCTATATGTATGGAAAATGTTAAATTAAAATTGTGTACGCGATTGAGATAGTATGGATTGATTAAGACGAAATAGTAGAGATTTGTTCGGTGATGGCAGTTTGCACCGCAGTTTGATTCTAACACGCATCCAGTTTCTACGACAGGTTAAAAATAAAAAGTCTGTTCGCCGGAAGTCTGTGCGATATTTTGGTCTTATTGTAAAGATTAAGGCTCTCATTAAGTTCATTACTATGACAATTTCTCATGCGATCGCGTTCTTATTTCTCGTTTTCTGTTGCTTGAAAACTTTGTTTTAGAAAACTTGTCAGTCAAATTGTAGTAACCATTTCCCTATACTATTGGGTATTGAATAATTACATGGCAATACCGGTTACATTTTCTTAACTTGCTAAGCTAACCTTGTGCTTGTAGCTTCAGCTAAAATTCATATGCCATTGCTATCTATATCTTCATTTTGTCTACGCGGAGAAGTTTGATCGCAATTTGGTTTTGAAGAATTGTGAGGAAGGATTTTTTTCCTCTGTCATTAGATGCATTACATTTTATTTATTTTAATTGAGAGATAAGTTTGTGGTGAATTTTAATGTAATAATTTTATAATGAGAGATTTTTAATATTCATGAGTATTTTTATTCTTTTCCGCTTTATGAGAAAATCAATTCTCGTATTAACCAAGGAAATTGTCATCTATTTATTTACTATTTTTTTATCAAAATAATACTATAATATGATTAATTTCTTGCAAACTGCCTAACTAATAAGAGCTTAGTATCGAGTGACTTAATGGTTTATTGAAGCCTACCTACTTACTGAAAAATAATATAAAACAATGATCCTTTAACTTTACATAACTCAATTTCGGTATAACTTGCCTTTGAAAAAAAACTTTAATAAATGACAATAATAAACTTAGAGCGATTATCGTTAAAGGCTTTAATTTAATTCATTATTGTTTACCTGTTGATGAAAGCAAACATTCCCATATCTTCAAATTACTCATGAACTGTTTGTGTGTTTGCTACATTTTGCCTGATGAAGCACGTTTTTGATGTGGAATTAAACATTCTGAGACAATGAATTGAAAGATATTAGCTACATAAACATGGAAAGAGAGAGAGAGAGAGGGAGCTAAATATGCTTTGAACTAATTGAATCAATTTTTTTTAAACAAGACTGAAGTGACTCTAACTTCATTAGTTTTCTGTATCGATGTTTTCGTATCTAATATTTACGTGTAGGCATTTCCAAGTATGGTTGAATTTCTGTTTTATCAAATCCTCTTATTATATTTGATCAGAAAGGTCCAAACAAAAGCCTTGCAAGGCAAAGAATAAAACGCATGGGCATGAAAATTCCATAAGTGAAAATAATGCATTAGTTTCCGTTAAAGTTTTGTTTATTTCAGATTGAATATTTTTTATTAATCTTACGAAATTGTATACTTTTAGTATCGGTGTATTCTCTTCCTTTTTTTAAGAATTCATTTATTAATGATGTGCTTGGGCTATTAAAGAAAATTAAGTATATATATATTTCAAGATTCTATTTTCACCTAGTGGCATTTTTATTTATACATTAATGGTTCATTAAAACGTACTTATTTCTTTTAGACTTTCTAACTTGCCCCCTTGAAGTTAATAGGGTGAATTTGATTATTAATTTTACCATCGCCATCCTCATTCATTGCTAGTTCTCTCATGTATCTCTTAAGCTAGGAGGTCATTATAAGTATATTTTGAATCTGAGTAACTTTTCTCAGTTTTGTTAGCATTATACACTGATATTTCACCTATTTGTAGTGACTACCTAATATTTTTATAATTATTTTATTGACAGTAAAGTTTGTTTGTCATTGGAATTTTAACTACTGTTGTTGCAGTCCTTACGTTTGAGCTAAAATATGAAAATAGGTATGATGATGGTGATAAAAAGGATTAAACTGGGCTCCTATTCAATTAACTGTACAACTACACTTAGATAAATAAATTGCAGTGCTCTAAAAAAACAAACACTGTGTATTTACGACAGGTTTCATCACAGAGTGACATCATCAGGTCTATTATGCAATGAAACCGGTCGTGAATAAAGTGTTGTTTTTGTGGAACTTTGGACTTTATTAAATTTATTAAACACGGTAGAACCAAGTATGATTTCTTATACTGTACAACTCTATTATACATAAAATGTATTCATTCGATTTTTATTGCATCCCTCAGTAGGTACTATTGTTTCCTTCAGTCTTGAGCCAAAGGGTTTGGCATTAGACTTTCACAATGCCGTATAAAATATCCTAATGGCTTAGTACCTCATCCTTCCAGCTTCATATGTAGTTATTCCTACAATTACGGGGAAGGCAGCATTCATTGTATTCACCTTAGAACTCTTAGCTTAGCAATGATAAGGTTACCTTCATTCATATCTTCATTGTTGGAATAAACCGTGTTTATCTCCCATAGTTCCTAACGATAAATTAGTTGTTTATTCCTGAAAACCTGTTAACGTGACAACTTAAATAAATATCTGTAGTGAATAAATGACTCTCTCAGAAAATAACTAGGTAAATATCATGTCCCTGAAATAGGCTAGCCAGCAAATACGAAAGGATTCACCAAAATTGAAACCAGGACCAGGTGACAGGAATATTTGCCTCTTAATTACTAGGGTTATTTACATTAAGGCTAATTAAGTTCGATGTCTCGTGCACTCTTGTAAGTTAATAAATTTATTAGTAAATTATTTTTTGGTGCTAAACCTGACAGGCAATTTTGAAATCTTGGGTTAAGTTATGGCCAATGCAATTACTTTTTCATGGTAATTTTGCATCACATTACTACATTTCTGTCATTATTTAAAGAAATTGCTGTGACTCGAGTGACTCAATACTTGTGACTTCTTCATTTATCAACAATACATCAAATGACTGATCGTGTGCATAACACTTTGTTAGCTTGTGATGACTTTTGATACTCTCATTTCAGAGGCTTCTCAGGAAGCATGTATTTATACTATCGACCTAAAAATTCCTATTATGCTAACCTAACCTAAGTACCTATTAACGTTTTGTTTTACATTTAATACCTAATACATAAGGTTCACAAGTCTTTGCCGGAAACGTTGTCCTCATGCATACAATGCAGAAGTAGTTCTTTTATATGGTCCTTTGGAAAGAAGATTCACAATACCTAAAAGAATTACAAAACTGTCATGTACTACAGAGCTCACCTTAGGCATTCGGTGAAACTTGAATTAAAAAAACTATTAATCTATATATTCTTCTATTAAAGAGAACATTAAACACCGATTATAAATTTGAAGATTTTTTTGAATTGATTTTTATGTAATTTTCGTTCGAGTTAGCGACCACCGTTTTAAATGACCTATCCCCACCCCCTCGTTCTCTGATTAAAACATTTGCACATAAATACCCGATTGAATAAGATTAAATTATAGATTATTATCCACATATAGCTATGCGTTGATCTTTCAGGTGATTACCAGGACAAAAAATTAAAAGGAAGGTCAACTTTTAGAGAAAACTAAAGAAAAGGGTCGAGTGAAATGCTAGGTCGAGTGAAATGAGTAAATTTATCCTTTGCGACTGATACTTACATTTTGCAATGTCCTTTCGGGGATGTGAAGTCATTTTTATTCCTTTTAAACTTTCCTTGCCATACTACCGACTCACCTGAATTACTCCCTGGCCTTTTTTACACCATTTGTGAATACCTTCATTGACATTATACACATTACCGACATTGACATATTAGCATGATTACATAATGACTGAACGCAATGATATTAAACTTCACTGAATGGGCCAGAGCTTCTGTGCTGTTCATCTACTTAACACTACGATACACACTGCGAGTCTTATCCAGGCTGTGTGGCAGGGGTCACATTACCCGGGAATCTACTAACCCAAAAGTTGCAGTTTAGAATAACGTTCAGAGCTCGTAAGTTGGAAGTATAATACTTTTTTTAGCTGTATCAAAATGATGTTCAAGCCACATTTACTCAACCTTTGAGGAGTCTAGATATACATACCTACAAATATTGCAAAGAATAATCTTTATTGTCACTGCTTCCGTATCGTTATTTGCTATTCAAACCACTGGGTTGAAATTGTATATTACTTCAGCTGTGCTCCTATTTGTTTATGAAGAAAGCTCAACTGTGTTTAATTTTCTAAAAATTATTTTCAGTGCTACGGAATTCTTCTTAACGCCTTGATTCTGCCGGCTCAGCACCACCTTACTCCGTTGTTTACTTCAATATTCTTCGTTGGAATTAAGGAATTTTGAAGGTAGGTAAGCATATACTGTGTTCGTGGCAGTCGGACATAGTTCATTGTATATAATTGTTATTTAAATATTTCCACTGCAGGATTATTTTATTGAGGGCCATATACAAGGTATTAGAGGGATTATAATAGAGATATTCTCTTGTATCTCCTTAATGCAAAATTCATTCACTTAGTAGCCCATGGTATACATGGGCGTATAATAACTTACTGTGGTCTTATCTGCAGTAATATTCTTAGCAGTTAATATAATAGTTTTCGGCTTTTTTTTGCTTTTTGGAAAATGTATGCGTTCAACGAAGCAACTACTCTTCCTACCTTCCTAATGTTAGATTGTCTGAATAGATAATTGTTGTATTATGTACTAAGGGATTTAATTAGTTCAAGTGGAGATTAGTATGATTTTCTAGAAGAAAACCCTTATTATCATGTAAAAGGGGTTAAATTTTACTCAATGCGCGGCGACTGAACACAACTATTCTTAGATTTTTCAAATTCCGTTGGGATTTGCAAACAAGTAAGTATGCGTAGAAATGTATTTAAGAAATATCACTCGATAACTATAAATAAGCTCTTTATTATACGTGGACGTAATGATAACAACAATTCGAAGCAAGAGTTTTCTTTGAAAAAGTAGCGATCTTGTCTTTGACAGTAAAAAAGAGCAATCGTAGTTATGGCAATATGTTCAATCTGAATAAAATCTATTTGCTCTTTGAGCGTAGGAATTGAAGTATTTTTCCTCAAAATAAAATTTATATTGCCTTTCCATTTACCCTGATAGTCCTGATATAGATATTATGTATTAGGTCTATGGACCACTAAAGAAACGCTAGAGAATTCTTTGTTTCACTTGTCCTTACAAATAAAAATGTGTAAAATATAAGTGCATTCATCTGCTTGTATGGATAAATTGTCTAAGTATCACGGGGTGATTTATTATAAGCGTGTCTCAAGAGAGAAACGGGTAAATACATTTGAATTATAGTGCAATGAAATAATATAATCGATTTCAAATTCAATCCTCCAATAAAATTGGACTGTTTTCATCATTTTTCCTTCTAATTATGTTGACAAGGTATGTTGGGTAAAGATTCCTACTTCTATTACACTATATTTCCCATGAATAATTTTGTGATGGGACCCGTGTGGATAGGATCTGCTGTTCTTTAAAACTTGATAATTCTCCTGCTTTCTGAATGAAAATTAAATGATTACAATATTGCTCATCTTGGAAATATGATGAATCTTTACTCTTATCTCTGTTCAGATTTTTAAAAGTAAATATTTTTTAGTGTATTATATTTACAAAGTTTATCGAAGAGGCTTTGAGTACGAAACGCTAATGCAGTTCGCAATTTATAACGGGAAAAGAATATTGGCTAGATATCGACACTGATATTGACGGTCTCCATGGAAATTGGAGGATTTTACTGAACTTGGATTAAAGGTGTCAAGAAAGAGCTTTCTGTTATTGTACTACTTTCATTCAATTAACGAATGAAAGAAAGAGGTGCATTTTTGATAAAAGTAATTAATAAAAAAGAGGCCGCAAATTGTGGATAATTAAAAGGGTTGATAGCGCTGTAACGCCAATTTATTTGTTTGCAACGTCTCAAGCATTCAGAATTCGATGCCCTAAAACCATATTTAAGGTAAGGATTTGCCTCATTACTTTAAATATGGTTTTAGAAATGAATTTTATAAATGACTACCTATATTAATGACGTATCAATACCGCTGGTGAATTATATTACAAAGGTGGTTTCACATATATGGATATAAAGATATCCAAGTTATTCTAGAATATTTTATTAATGCTGATAATTCTTTGTCAGGGCAATTTATTTTGATAAACATAATGACTATTTAATGCTAACGCAACAGTACTATGGTCATAATTAATAAAATTTAATGGAAAACAACTGAAACAGGATAATTTTTTTTAACTATTAATTATTTAAATGGAGAATATAAGGTTTCTAGCTTACAGTTTTTTGGGTGCATAGGGTTTTTTTGATAAAGCTGCGGTTGAACATTTTCTTATTTCGTACTAAAATCTTCTTTGTTTTCAAATAACAACCTTGTTTTCCATTATGGCATCTTCTGCCCTTAGTCGAGAAATTGTGGCATGTTATTTATAGCGTCAGGTAAAAGTGAAAATACCTGTGCACCCGGCATAAAAACACATTGTAGGTAATAAGAAACTTCGCAATGTATGCCAGTTATAATCTTTGTCACATAGCTTAATTCTTGATTCAATACCATCCAATTGGCGTTTATTATCAGAGATATAATTAAATGGATCTCTACTTGCGTTCTTCCCTTCCTCGTCATACTAATTATGCATAGTACGATCAAGGTCTTCTACATCCTAATCTAAAAAGGGCTATTTATGCTGGTATCTAATTACTGGTTAATTGCTTGTAGACATGGTATTTCCATGAGAGGATGTTTCCGTAAACAACGGAGAATTCAGAATGTCTATCAGGTATTCTAAAATATCTTGAAGAGTGTTTTTTTGGAATTTGATGCTCTTTTTTCCATTTCAATTTGTTTGAAATCTATTAAGGGAGTAATATTTCAAAGTTGAATTAGAAAATGTCCAGTGCTTTTCACACAGCTTGAAAAAAGAAGATTATTTTCTAACATTTTATCGACATTTTTTCACATTGGAAAACAATTAATGGAATATTATTTCTTTTATTCTGCATTGTACTTAGGATTTTAGGCTCCTTTAAAATTGATTTAATTTGGCTCCCATGGTTAAGTTTTATTTTTTCTCAAACAATTATAAAATGTTTTACTTCTTGTTAGATATTTTTTGTTTTTTGTTTAGAATATAGTGGATATTTTTCTCAATAATGCTTGTCTATGTAATTATTTTCAAGAAAAGATATTTTTGCATGCTTGTTATTCATTCATTAAAATACAAATCCATTTATACACGAAGGAGCTAACCTCTGTAGCTAATAATAGTAGTCCCTCTATAGTAGTCTATCGATTTATGGGTAGGTTTTAGCTGACCTCTGAAAAATGATGCTCATCGATATCTGATTCCAAAGCATTTCCGCACAACCTTAACTCATTTTATACTACACTATACTACACTTCGTTGTGAAAGGTAGGTTGTTGACGGTCTCCAAAAAACTATCATGTAAATACGTTTCGCGCGAACCTCATCTTTCTTGCCCTACATCATTCCCCATTCAGTTCTTCGCACTGTCTACCTGACTTCTTAGCGTCTAAAAATCCTATTCTCTTCGCTTACCCAGCATTCTCCCTTCTCTAATGGCCTTCACTATCCTCCTACCTCTCAATATTTCCTCCGCACATTTTTTGTGCTTGCTTCTGATTTCGCCGAGCAAATTCTCCCCCACGTTTAACGTCGCATTATTCTTCCTTCCTCTCCAGCATATTTTATCCTATCTTATCCATGCCCACATATGCTGAAAAGCGCCTAATCTACCATCCATACTGCGCTACAGTCCTTATAATTTTCACTATCTTTTCTTCGCGTCTCTACTTATTGTACCTGCCATCAATCCTCTTATTCTTATGAATCCTTCTTTTGATAGCGCTAATATTCTCTCTCATTCCACTACTACTATGCCCATTTTCCTAGAAATACTACCAAGGACGTGAAATACCCCACCTGCTCCACTTTATTCCCACCGACCTTAACGGTTAACTTAGTCTTCCTAATTTTTGAGAGTCTCATTACTTTGGGTTTAATGTAGTTAATCTTCATTCTATACTTGTTGCATTGTCCCTGTAAAACACATCAATAACCGCAATCCCTTGTCTGTGGGAATAACTATTGCTTGATTATATGCAAAACTAACTGAATAAATATCTCCGCCATCCACTTTTATTCCCTCCTTAAGCTTTTCCCTTGCCATTCTTAACACACTCTCCGCATATATGTTTAAAAAGGTTCGGCGATAATGGACAATGCTGTATTACTCCCCTACCTATCTCTGTCTATCCAAATTCTCCCTCCGCTAATCTTACTCATGCCGTCTGATTCATATGCAGGTTTCGAATAATTCGCTCATCCCTGCGGTCTACTCTTATAGGTATGCCACAATATTATCATCAGCTTTCTCCACTCTACCCTGTCAAGCGCCTTCTTCTATTCCACGAAGGTCATAAGACGTCCAGATTATATTCTATATTTATTTCTAAAATGTTCTCAGTACTGCAATGACATAATGTGTCGCCCTGAACCAACCATTCACGTGTTTCCTCCCTTTTCAAAGTGATCTTCGCCTGAGTATTTATTTGCGTCATTCTGTAGCTATCCATTGATGATTCTCTATTTCTTCTATTGATGCATGTGAAATTAAAATTATGGTCCTTGTAGTCCTCAAATACTGTCGGTTAACGCTTTTTCGAGATGGGGATCATATAATTTTTTCCTACCCAGTACAATGCACAGAATGAATATTTTTTCCTTTATCGTCCTCGTTTGCCAAAAGTTCTTGTTTTTACCATAGTGTCTTTACTAACCTCATTTCTTCCGTTTTTAAATATTCTCCTACAACCCTCTTCCCGTGGCATATCTACGTTTAACTCTCGACTATTTTCCACCTTTCATAATCTTTCTATGAATTCCTACCTGGTTTGGGAATCATGCAACACACTCAAGGGACCATATCAAGCTAATTTGCCCACTCATTTATTTTTTACGCCTTTACTTTCTTGTAAAAGTTCACGTTGTTAATGTAACTCTCCTAATTTCAATAATATTACATATCCTATCTCATTTAAAATACTACGCAAACACGTGAAATATTCCATTCGATCAAATTCATGCCATCCTGCTTTAATGCTTAGTTAGGCTTTCTACTTATTTGGGAGACTATTACTTTTGCTTTTTTAATTTATCTTCATCTCATTCTTCTTACATTGATTTTTGATTTTCCTTAGCAATGGATGCAATTTCATCACTGACTGGTTGAATAAAGTGTTATCGTCATCAAAAACAAAGGACTTAATTATTTATCGAATTAGGTCTCGAATGAGTCACTTTAACCAAAAATATAAATTTTATATATCGAATTATTCCCGTTAACCTCGAAGTCTGTCGAACGCCACGAATTAAAAATAAAATAGAAAATGATTTTCATTCAGCTACGATTGAAAATATTATTATTATATTCTCGAAGTTCAGCCATGTTTCACTCTAACCCAAAATGAAAAAGGAATGTAATATCCTTACCTACCTACCTACCTATCGAGTTATCCCAGTTGCTATGGTTGCAAATTAATTTGTCATTCCAATTATTCTAATATTGATAGGCGCTATTGCGAAGAAGTATTAGTGTCTTTTACATGATCCCCATAAATGCTAGTTTCAAAATTGGGCGGGAGATATCTCAATCCCGTGTGACCTCATTGGTTGCAGTATTCTCATTACATTAACCAACCGGTGTTGACGGGAACCGGTTTTTTGAGTCTCTGCGAGATCACGTATCTTCCCGTTTCATCCACTTGCAACCTTCCATACTGTTTGTAAACAAGGTGAGACGCATAAGCTAGGGGCATTGACTGAAGTGAATGCTTTTCCATGCATTTCTTTCCCTTTCTGGTGCTTAATGAAACCTTTCATCATTATCACCATTTGCCATCACTGTTCGGTGAAAACAAATTCAAGCTTAATTCCTGTCCTTTTTAAAAACTGTTTGAAATGTGATAGTTCATTCACTAATATAATGAAAAAACTTATTTGAATTACCGGAAGGAGCATACATTTCTTTTTATTGACCTGAACTAACGATCAAAGAATGGTGCATTTACCCCGGAAAATTATTAATTAGTTTGGATTGTAGACTAACTTTTCATTAGTGATTGCTTTCCTTGTCAGTAAGAATAACGGTTTATTTTAAATAAAACTACTAATAACCTTCTGGCAATGTAGTTCATACATCTTATACATGATATATTTCATAACCATTTACTTCCACTATTTTCGCAGTTCATAAAGCAAATATTTCTTCCTTGTATTATTATTATCCATTTTCGATGGAATTTTCTAATTCATTTCTTTAGAACATATCATGAATGTTGAGTGAATTTGTTCTGATTGAATAAAATATTATTGAAAAGCATTTATAAATGTTCCCTTGATTAAGTTCAAATTTTCAACTCCATCATTCGTTTTTCCACTTATAGTTATTACCATTTTTCAGCCTCTTTTGCATATTTACTGTTGATAATATAATGCGATTCAAATCAGATGTTGAAGGTTTTAGTATTGCTCAGTTTAAGCTTGCCAGGAGATTTATGCAGCAAAGGTTTCTTAAATATACAGAAAACCTTTACCGAGCAATTGAAAAAGTTGCATTTTCAGTCTACTAAGTTTTACAATGAAAATCACGCATCACGTTCCTATATATTCTGAAACTGGTGGAGCGCAATGGGTTGTGAGCATTCGGGCATCAATGCATTCTGTAGTGATAAAAAAACTGCGTGGCTCTTCCAAAAATTACTGAACAAAGACTTAGAAAAATTCGGAAACAGGGAATACTTGTCATCTCCACAATATTGAAACATATGACTTTATACGTTTTGGCAATGTTCAAGCTTCCCACTGCTGACGCTATCCCCGTGTGTACGCTGCAGTAGTAAAAGAATGTAGGTTGATTGTATAAATGAAAATGCATGAAAAATGTAGATAGTTGTTAGTGGGCTTTTGTAATGGGCCTTTAAAGGTCTACTTATTTCTCTCCAAGAAGATTTTCCTTACATTTGTGCCGGGGTGAAATATTTCATGCATAATGATTTATGAACTGGAAGTTGTCTTTCAAGAACAGTTGGATGATTCAAGTAGTTTCGGGTTAATATTATGAATTTTATGTCTGCTTCAGGGCTGGAGTTGTATCTTTCCAAATTTCCGACACGAGTCTCAGAATGTTTAATAACTCGTGTGTTTCCTTCGGCTGCTTTTTCATTAGTTATCTTTGTAGTTCCAGCCTGCGTTGCAGTTCAGTTAAGACCTCGGAGTGGACTTTCGCGTGATATCTTTTAGTTTGTGTGGCTAATTTTTCAAATCTTATCGCTCAGGTTGATTGATCAGCTCCGATTGAATCGGTGATGCAGAATCTTTCGATTTTCTAGCATTCGCGATGGATCTTCGAAACAATATCCCGAGTTTAAAATGCATTCGCAGCATAATGTGTCACTAAGCTGAAACCCAGACAGTTTGTGCGAAACCTCTTTCAATGCTCGGGTACTCCGCGGCGTTGTCAGTGAGTCACTACGGGCCGTAATCAATAAGTTACTGCGTGAATAATGAACACATAGGTCGCAGTCCGTGCGGACCTGACTAATTCAAACGTCCTGTTGGGTGATGAATTGGTAAATATACTAAACGACCGAAAAATCACTATAATACCTCTAAAATATTGAAATTGGTTGTGCCGCGATACAATATTTGTGTACGATATGTCTTTTCGCAATACTGTACTCCAGTTATATTGAACAACTTCAGAGTTTCGTGTGAACAACTTCAGAGTTTCGTGTGAACAACTTCAGAGTGTCCTTTGGCTCTCAATTACCGTGGAAATAAGCTAACTATGTTGACGATCGGATGGAAATGCGTTATACCTTGCAATCATGTTCCTTATTCAGTGCAGGATTCATTCTTTTGCGGCGGTACTGGCGTTAAATGGGAGTTAATACAATAGGTTTCAAATTTCGTTTCCATACTACAGGTGGAACAAAATTGAAAGACCCTTCCCAATTAGCAGAGAAATAATTTCTCTATTCACTTAATTACATCTCATGGTGATTTCTTACAAAAACTAATAACAGAACAATAATAGTTTTTAAATGTAGAAGAAGTAGGTAGAAATCGAATAGTATAAAAGTTTAAGTTACTTATATATAAATTATATGAATCAAAAATATTAAAAATAAGTAATATGGGGTACCCCGTACTCTTTATATTAATACTACAAGGTTATAACTTATAGCAAAAGTATGAATAAATTTATTCATATTTTTGCCATAAGTATTAATCTTGTATTATTAAAAAAATACATTCACTGGACGAAAGAGTAATTAAAATGACGTGTGCAAAAACTGATTAACATACTTTGTTACTACTATTGAGTTAAGAATTTATTTTTATGAAAAGACGATACAAGCTCGTGAAGTAATAAAATAATTTAAAATTGGGAGCATCGAAGGTATCGAAGAATGGAATTTTAAGCAAAATTTTAAAACCCAAGTCCCGAATTGGTACGTTTTTCGGGAATCTTAGGAGAAATAATTTCTGAGAAAATTATTTTGTAAACACAGATACTTTAAAAGAATGGGAGTGAGTAGGAAGCAGGGATTTATCAAAGTGGGAAAGGAGACCGGTTGCCTGTTCGGTGAGTGGTCCGATCAAAATAAGAAGTTATGGGTCAAGTCACCGCAGATGTTTCTGCGAGGGGTCTACGATAGGAGTAGTAAGTGCTAATGAGCATCTTCCGGTGGAGGACTAATTATGAAGTTAGAGACATCAGATAATTTGGGGGCTAAAAGTGAGGTGTTCCCACCTTAGCACTTGCCACCAACTATGGCCTGAGTTTGGGGAACTTAATGAAACCTCTTTAGTTCAGCGATAATGACATTTTTTTTCGCTGATTGTAAATGACAGTTCTTTGTACTTTCATTTTCCCAGCGATAGTAAGCCACTCATCCATTTCTTTGTGCCGTAATAAATACTATTTACCATGCCAAAGTTGGTGGCTTCAGTTACCGATGTGTAGATATTTTTTGATCGGCTCGAAATTATTTTAGCTTGTCAAGATAAGGAATAACTTTCTTCGATAACGAACAATCATGACTTGGCGAGAAGAAAAGCCAGAAAATATCCCTGAATCATTGAGAATTTTTTTCACGGATTATGTAACTACTATTGAACGCAAGTTTTTTGAAAGCAGTAAATGGGAAACAGGAAATTTCAATTCACCTAACGTGTTATAACATAGGTTTGCTACGTAGCATAGTAGTCTTTTTTAACGGTTCTAGAAATTTATATTCCAACATTGCACGTAAACATATTTAGTTATTCGAGCAAATAAACACAAGTAAATTATGGAAACGAGCACCCATTTCACGACGGGTATTTTTGTAAAGAAGCAATTTCAATTCCAATCATAATTCATAGTCCATTATGGAAAACACACAATTGAGTGTAAATTCCACTACCGACGATTTAAAATTTTAAAATACAGATAATCAAGACAAAAAATCTTTTCGGTTATTTAATCAATAAAAAGTCAATGAGTTCAGTAATGAGTCATTGATTTTCCTATTTCTATATAGCAATAGAGAAGAAAACTATGGGGGTACCTATCGCTAGGCTTTAGGTAAAATCATTATGTTCATACAGAATTTCATTCAAACATCTTATATTAATCGCGAAACATGGGATGTTCTCATCACCAGCATAGTTTATAATTGTTTGACGTTTTTAGCAGCCTTCTCTGCAATCTATTTCTTGTTAGTCTTTTCATTCCTTCATGGTTCAGCGCCTTTATTTTACAATACATTTCTATCGTTTATAATGATCTCATCTCTGCAGTTGCTGTTATTCAAATATCAAATTCGTAGGTGAGTAAAAAATTGGTGTATAATTTTTTTATGAAGCGTTTCTCCATAAACAAGCTAGTTCTATTTACCGTTAGTAGGTACTGTTACTTCTGATGGAAATAATACTTTACTTGGGGTATTCTGTTTACATCTCTCTGCAGACATCTTACAACTCGTTTATTTACCAAATATAAATGCTATTTTCATGGAAATTATTTCCCTTTATAGGTACAAGCCCAACAATGGTGGTTACTAATGGAGAACCCTCGACAACTCATATGCATATATACTCGTAACGAAAGCATGCACCTTGTTCAATTACAGATGCGATGAATTTCGGTATAACAAAAATATACAGACAATTATTTATAGATTATTAACTACAGGGTTTAGAACTCCAGGCTAATTTTTTCACTCAGTTTTGTATTAACCTGTAATGTTTTTTGGTGCACATATATGCCGACGTGTAGCCTGGGAGGTAATGAACGATACTCAAAGTGCATTTTAGGTGAAGTAAAAGTGCATGACATTGAACGAATATTTAGCCCATCTACGGGGTGGCTAAAAATAATTTCTTTCGGTACTGAAAATGTATCAGCTTTAGAAAACAAGGTTTAAACATTTGATACGTAGCTGTTAATATTGCTGCTGCATTAGTTTACGAATGTTCTCATTCTCTCATTGTTTTATTTCATTACGAGTTCTAGTAAAAAAATAGGTGCTTATGTTCTCCAAATACTCTTTCACAAAGAATGAATAGTAATATCAGAAAATAAAGTATTCAAACACCTCGACATGCCTTAATTCCCGGGGTGTTGCCTACGCATAACCAAATTAGATAATCCACATTTCCATTTGATTTCACTTTTGAAAGTATATTTCATTCATCCTATCAATTGCATATGCATATCGTAACAATATATCCCCAAATTATTCATATGCTAGCCGTATTTAGAGATTTAATTTGTTTTTAAGTACAGTATTTTGAAATTTTATGTAAACGGTTTCACTAGAATGTGGTTTTTAAAATATTAATAACCCAAGGAAAACTTATGTGATACATTATAAGCTGACATACAACAAGAAATTGCTGTTTTAGTGTTTCACTATGGGTATTTTTTCGCGTGAATTAGTGTATAATTTTGTAATAGA
>LYUA01000163.1:253718-267259 GCA_002093875.1 Calopteryx splendens
TCTTAATTAGTTCTTCAAAGTCAGACTTCTTTCGTCATTGCCTTTGATGACCTTCTTCAATAGTAACTCATTCCATCCAGTTTACTCATTGCCATCATTCACGTCTATAAACACATTTTCCTTGACTCTAATATTTTTTCTCTGTTACTGATTTCGTCCTTGTCTTATAGAGGTAGTGACCATAAATATGCATGTCGATTTTCGTGAACCTTTTCCTTGTGTAAGGCTAGTATTTCTCACCTTTACCCATTTCTTCTTCAGAAAGCCTTTACTTGCATTGTAGTGCACCTAAATTCCACATTTTTTTCTTGATTTTCTGCCGTGGTATTTTTCTGCAAGTAAATGTTTGCCTTTCTCTAGCTTTATTTTTGCATATTTTATTCCTTTTTTTTCTGCCAACCTCTATCTCCGTGTAGTACTTATTTACTTTGATGCCGTATTATTTCATCTACTTCTTCACTGAGATTAGAATGCACGCCAGTAACCAAAGTTTTTCAAAGCAATACGTTAGGTAATTACAAGACCTAATAGTTTTCAGATACAGAACCTTCTAATGGCAATAACACTGTTCAAATAATTACCGCCTATACTTATGTCAGAACATGCGATATCATCATCATTAGTCCTTCAATCCTAAGATTGTTTGACTGCAGCCCTTCATCCTATCTGATGTTACTTCCCTTACGTCCTGGTACTGCTGCATTCCTCTTGATTTGCCCTATTTATATTAGTATCCTGGTCTTCATCGTGGTACCTTTCATTCTATGATATTCTTGACAACACTATTGTCTCTCAAGGTGTATCCAATCCATCTGCTTCTTCTTTTCCACATGGTCCTTTCTTCTTTTACTCTTCTCTATGTTGCCTTGTTTCTAAATTCATCGGTCCACTTAATCTTTTGCATACGCCTCCAACACCAGGTTTCGAAGGATTCCTTTCTTCTCTGATCTGTCTTTCCAATGGCCCACGTCTCTGATTCATAGAGTTCTACACTTCATGCGAATGTTTTCACTCTCTGCTTCCGTGTCCCTAGCCTTTTCTTCTTTGAGCATAGCAGTTGCCTCTTCATCTTGAATGCCTTCTTTTCTTGAGCTATCTTGCGTTTGATGTCCGTTTAGGTTCTTCCATCCCATGTTATACTGCTTCCTAGATAGGTGAAGGATTACCCTTAAATCCTATTAATCTCCTTGCAGCATTTCGTCTGCCTCCAGCTTCTCTCCCTCTCATTTAAATTTTCTTCCATTTTATTATCATTTTATATTCTTGAAATACTTATTACATTGCATTCAAGGATGCCTGCAGGTCCTCCCGGTTTTATGCTACAGCGGCAATGTCAATATTCGATATAGGATGTGGAACTGGCCTTAGGCGTCGCTCACAAACTGTGTGCGTCGCCAATATTACTATATCCCATATTTCACAAATACTAAGGATAGCGCGGTGTTATAACTAAATCAAATTCCTTTTACCATATCCGTTTTCTTTTAATTTTATTGCATGCAATGATCACATGACGAACAATTGAATGATTAGTAACTGCCATACTGCGTTACTAACATCTATTTTTATAAAAGATTACCATGGTAATAAGGTAGTAGTCAATGGCACGCCTCGTCGGCCGCATAACCAAATGCAAGTTATATTTTGAAAATCACCAACTGAATCGTGATATTAATAGAAATTTGTTTTGAATTTCATCCAGGAGTTTTTATGTTCGAACGTTTTTATAGAATCAGCAAATATAGCAACTTTCCTTATTTCCCCAGAAAAATATATCAAATAAATATTGAAATTTAGATGTATTATCCCTCTAGCCGTGCATTGATAAGAATTTAATCCCTGGAAGGCTGTGTAACTAGACTATGTGGTATATGCCATCTAGCATTCACTCTGAATATGAACCCAAAAAAAAGGGAAAATAAAATGAAGAATTTTGAGGATTTTATTAATTAAATTATAATTACTATAATGCGTGGAATTATACCCATGCATGGTATTTGCCACGCGTTTTTGTACAATTTTACCAGTATTCTAAGAAACCTTAATAGCACATATTAATATAAATTTGGCGAAAAGTGCCTATTTAATACAAGATATAAGTGCCACCACTACAGCTATCCCTATTTATTGCAAATTTTTCTCTAATACAGATCGTTTAATTGCTTCATAATCGTTTCATATACATGTAGACCTTACAAGCCACCCAGCCCTGTATGGCAGTGCAACCTTTGAATTATTGTTCTTATTGTGCGTGGTGCATTATTTTACGGGGATTTTATTTTATTACTTTTGTTCCAATGTTGAATACATTTGTAATCATTAAAATTTGAGGAAATCTAGCGAAGCCGCAGTAGCCTAAAACGCTCCATTAATTTTAACATTTTAATGATTTAGGTTTTTTGAAAAAAATTGTATCAGTTTCTTTCTTCGTTTTTTTCTTTGGTAATATTCTTTGGTATTTGGTAATAATAATCTTTAAATAACCAACTTTAAAGTTGGTTATTTAAAGGAAACAATCCTATTATTTTTTCCATGCTTTGTGTCCCTTTTCCCTACATTTTAATTTCTCTATTACTTGATAAGTGCTACTACTATTTTTCCTTTATGCATTAGCCGAAGGACATTGTTTTTCGTGGCTCTTGCATGAAAAATTGATTTCGACCTTCCTTTTCTTAAATTCCTGTAATATTTTTTCCTTTACTACACTGCCATAGTTTCAAATACTCATTTAATTTTAAATAAAAAAATGGTTATGAGTTACCCGATGTCTATTGAGCTCTAACTCCTGTGACTCTTCTGGTCAGTAATTTAGAATTCAGTGTTGAAATCTGTTACTCACTGGACAATTATGCTGGGAATCCTGCTTCCTTAAATTTGCTCTTTATTTATCGGTTATTTCCCCCAGACTTGATTTTTCCCTTCAACTCATTAACTTTTAAATATCTGTCAATTTTTGTTATAAAACGTAGGTTAAATATTTTTATAAAGTTATGCGTAATGTGTCTTTTTCTTAGTCTAATCCTTTATAATTTTTTTCTATGAGTGGATCACCCAGAGGATTTAATAACCTGTGAATAAAATTAGTTTCTCCCGTTCATTTAAAAGTATGTGAATTATGTTGAGAAATAGATACTTTTTTAATTTTATTGTTAAAACAACATAATTTATTTTAGTGGTATTAATTTTTTCTCTCTTAAAACCTTTCCTAAAACGTTTTAAAAACAGGAATGTGGAGCCGATTTCACTTTTCGTTGGATTATGTATTGGAGAATTGTTGAGGTTTATTTGTTCAATTAGAGACCAGCTATAGTTTCTAATTGCTTCTTGATCTCATTTTAAACTTATTTGGCACTCAATGTATGGGCGAATTATGATGAGGGAACCTCTGAGTTCTGAGCAATGGGTGGGAAATCGATCCATTAATGCTAATAGTGTTCTTCTATGTGATTGCGATGAGCCATCTGTAACTTCATAATGACTCAAAATGGACAAGTACCCACGTTGTCATTATTATTTTATTATTTTACTGGAATATTCTTGTATCCGTTTGGTAAATGAAAACGCGAAGCGAGAAATTGTACCTTACATGAATACGCCGCGACCATCCAATTCAATCATACTTTATTTAGCAATATGTATTAGAAAACACACCGAACAATTTAATTTTGTTCTCATTATGTCTAGCATCTTAGACCTAGACCTATTCTACGTTCCTTCGTCTTGTGGATACCCTATTCTTTATTCGTATTCTTCCCCAGCCTAACGTCTTATTTTTCTATCTCCAAATACACAGGGAACAACCTCAAGGAAACATTGTTATTTTACTCCTTCTTCAGTGATACATTTTCAGAGATAAATGAAGTAATTGGTAGAACAACAATGTCGCTAATACTTCCGCTGAGTATCCCAATCATCTGAAATCAATTCTTCAATACTCTATTACTTTTTGCAGTTTTTCCTTGGGTACAAATTATGAAAACATTCCACTTCTCCAAGTTTTTCAGATCACTTATTTATTTACAGTGATATGTAATAAATTTAAAAAAATATAGCTATTGAAAGCATGAATGATTTTATATAATAATTTTATCACCTTGATAGTTTAGGACACAATATTTGATATGGATTCTATAGTATGGATATGACTGAATATAAATTGACCCCTCACGGTTCTTCTAGCTTTTTCATGCATTAATATACCCAGCATCATCTTTTCAATTCAATGCTGGTTGCTTTATATTCAAATGAAACATATTTTGTGCAACTGCATTGCATGCCACTTTTGTGCTTTCTTAAGATTCTTCAATGAACTCCGGAGTGTTTGTGTATGAAAGCTGCAATAAGCCATGATTATCTGTAGGCATCCTGGTCTCGTTAGCTGAACTATGAAAAAAATCTTCCTTGAATTTCTTTTAAAGTAGCGTTAATTTTTTGCGATAATGCTTAATGGTATTTTAGTGTGTTATCAAACCAATCTTCGAATTGAGTCCTGTGGTGTTCGTCAGAAATTAGTTGTTAGTGAGAATATATTTGGGAGGTTTATATTTTGTCTAATGATATAGCGTCAATTGTTTTCAATAATCTTGTAATTGCAGTTATGAATACGTTTAAATGCTTTCACATTACATAGAAACAAAAAAATAAAGCATCTCGGACTCTTTGATAAAAAATTTTTAGATTTGCATACATAATGTCGCACAAAATTCGCTTTGACTACTGTGGTGATGATTGACTTCAGACAAATTTTTTAATTATTGAATGTCCCCCTGCCGTCAAAATAACAAACAAACAAGCCGCAATACACCCTAAAATAATGTAACCAGACCCTTCTCTGCTCTAGGAGAGCAATAATTTTAAGCCACTTTCTGACTTTAACAATAATTTCCAATGATTTCTCGGAAAATCTGGAATTATAACATTTTTTCCTCCTGCGTGTACTTCGTGGCATGACGAATTGTCACTATAAGTTTCGCTCATTCATATTTCCCCATTCCAGCGGAAAGTTATGGTGAAGTATTTCTGATTTCATAAATTTATTTTGGGAATTTCACGCTGGCAGTGTTTCTCTGGGGGTAGTACATGCTCTAGCTCTCCGCGTATATGTCTTATCTGAACCGTTTCCACCTTTGTCGGGCTCCAGTATCCTCCTCTCTCTCTCTCTCCGGCTTTCACACGAGCGCCACTGGAGCGGGGAACGACATTCACAGAACATGGCTACTTGGCTCCTCAACTGAAATTTCACGACAACACCCGTTTATGGCTGCTATATCTGTGTGCCCCTCTCACACCGAAATCCCCTTTCCCACCCCACCCCCACCCTGCACGCACGCACGCATTTTCAATCGATCGATCCTTGTGGTGGTGCCAGCGGCGCGAATGCACTGTGCCGTGCTGAAAATTATTTGCCGTGTTTGCGGTTGGCTGAATGTTTAAATGTGGTCGCAAATGAATATTCATACTGTAATAACGATGCCGCCACCCTCGGCAATATGAAGCGTCATTTCCGAACGCGGGGATTCCAAGAAGAATGCGGTGGAATGTGTGCATACGTACTACATATGTCAGCTCATAGTTTGCCCAGAATTTTTTTTGCTGTGGTTTGCATTCCATATGTCCCAGTCAATGGTGCTTGGGAGCATAACTGAGGAAATATGCTGCGATCCCGTGAAATTTCATCAGTGAAAATTTGAAAACAAATGAGGGGCTTGTCTCGATCGCAGAAATGTTCATTTCAACTAATCCCTGCTTCTAAACTGGCCTAAAAATGCAGGATAAATGGATATTTCGTACAAGTTGGTTGTAGTTCGAAGAAGGAATTTTAATTACAGCGTATGTTTGTGTGTGCGTGCATAGGAGCGTATCAATCGAGGGTAAGCTCAACTGTCCGCCATTCCCTTGACATCAATCAAAATAGTCCATTCGCCCAATGTTGATGGTAATAGTAATAATATATTATTCGGAAGCTCACATTGAATAAAAGAGTTATTTGACCAGAACTCAAACCCGCATCTCTCTGTCTATTATGTTAATCACACGACCAAGCCGTCTTTCAAAGCGAATTTGGGAGGAAAGACAAAGTTTTATTATTTTTTCCTAGAGAACAAAAGAACAAACCATGGTGGCAAATGGGAGAACTTAGTTCAAATTATGGTCATGCAGCATTATTTCTGCAATGAAAATTCGCAAGCATTAACGTATTTATTTAAACCAATGTGATTCATTTTACTACGCATTGTAATCTTTGTGAAGTTCTCCTTGGAATTATTTATGATACAAATTTTTAGCTACCTTAGCATGTAAATAATGACATTGAGTATAATAGAATGAGCCGAGTTAAGGTGGAGGAGATAGAAAAGAAGAAATGGAAATTTCCTCATTAAACAGTCTATTCTTAGGCTATGGGTGCTAGATAGTTCGATGGATTTTATAAAAAACGTCTTCAATGTTGCCTTTCATTACTAGCTGTCATCAACAGCAAAAATATACAAACTAATTCAAAGAAAATCCTGTTTAGAGTCAACATTGTTTCTAGACAAATTGAGGCATTATAAGCGTAGCAATGATTATACTGCGCATTATTTATTGTTATTAGAATATATAGTCCTTAGAGATATACCCTGTTGTAGAAAATGTTTCAGTATTATCGATTAGGCTCAAAGTTTAAAACTTTCATTTGCAATATGCGGAATATTCGTGCATGTATTAAAAATTATTATGCTTTTAGAATGAATGAAAGCTATCGAACGAATTTCCCATAGTTAATCAGGAAATAGTAATCACCATAAAGTGCCATGAATAAATTGTTTATTTACTACCTACTGTTAATCGATTGAAGTATTCACCCTTGGAGAGAGATATTGGTGATCAATAATGGTGAAGCAAAAAAATAATACTTGATTATAGAAATGAAGAGTTGCATTATCTTTTGTCAATACCATTCCCAAGATGAGTATTTTAGTTTTTCATTTATGCTCTCTCAATATTTCATTAAATTTATTTCATTTATTCACTGATTTTTTTTCCGATTCCAACAATTTTAAAACTAAAATTTTCTAACCCTTTGTTAACCCCTTAGTCTGTCTTCCCTTAGTCATATCCAGTTTTCCATAAATGTGAAACTAAGTCAGGTTTTGATATCCTTGAGAATCTTTGTAATTTTTTCTAAAATAAACTTCAACACTATATGGATATAGGTTGTCATAAGTTAGGAATGTTATCAAAGGCATATTTGGAGCAAGAACCCCTGGGAACATTTATTTGCCGTTTTATAATAATGGTAACTTTAAAACAACAGACGTTTTTAACGTATATCTTTGCATGCAGATTGCTCATAGGTACAGTGAATTTAACTGCACTAATGTTAGGAGATAGTTTCGAAGATGGAAAGTTTATCTTTGCAAGTTTAGGACGGCTAATATAAATTCATTAAACTTAATTCGAAACCCTTTATTGCATAAGAATATTGGTTTTGAGAGTTATAGTGAGTCGGTGAGCGTGGAATATTTTGTTTAACATGAGCATAATAAATATAGATTCTTAACACAAGCACAATTGATTACGTATTAACATAAAATTATCAACATAATAATGGCATATTAAAACGACAAAAATTTCATTGTAAGCATGAAAAACGTTGTTATTCTAATGATTTTATATTATTATTAACATTATTCTACTGTAAAATGTAGGTTTTTGATGGGCACTGACACAAAAACGTCTGCACTTCCAAATACTAATTTTCACGGAACAAAATATCCTAAAACCTCTTAACAAAATATTAATTAATTAATTATGTTAAAAAGAAATCATCACAATATTGGTTTGAACATTTATATTGCAAAGTAAAATGGAAATACATTTAAAGTTTTTGGCTATTGCTTAGGGTGTAGCTGGCAGTGGGTTTTCATACCTGGCGCTATTATGTTTCGAGCGAACCAATCATGAACTGCGCCAGCCGCCATCTTCCCGATCGGATTGGTGGAACGCTCTCACGCGGTATGGTTTGAACGAGGATCTTCCTACGTTCCCATCATTTTGGCGTTCTGGCACCATTTATCAACCACGGCGGTGTTGAAAAAACAAGTTACGTTTTATTTTTATTTGTGCTTTTTTGCTATGTGCTTATCTACTGGTCACACTTTTATCATTTCCGCTGAACTTTTGTACTTGACGCTATCATAGTAGTAAAATTACGTTCAACTATTTACATCTTGTCCGAATGGTCAGGTGGTAACAGTTTTCACTTGGCAATGTAGGTGAGGGAAATAAAAAACTACAAAATAAATATATCATATCAGAAGACATTTTACCCTTTCTTAAAAAACAACTGATGCTCTGGAGCATGGAAATTTTGTGATTGCTTGGATAGAAATAAAATACTTTTGTAAGCAACGTGTGAAATTCACACATCAGGGTAGGGGGGCAGCTCCTCTCCCCGTGCCGCCTGTGGGTTCCTAGGATTACTCAAATGAAATCTTAAGTCAGAGGGAATGGGCTCGTTGGCTGGGGTGTTTTTTTTATTATTCTAGTACATAGCTATTTCTGTAATTAGATCCCTCCAATGATAAGGTTACTTCAAATTTTTCACTCTGTCTTCTTCTTGGTATTCATGAATTCTAATTCATTAAATTGATTCAATTTAATTTTAGATTCGTGTGAAATTATGTGAGCCACCGGAAAAAAAATGAAAATCACTATGCCTTCAATCGTTATTTTGTTCACTTTTGTCAATGAATGATTAGTAAATGTAGAAATTGAACTGGAGTTTAGGTACAGCACTTCTACACTACGTGTTCAAACTCATGGTTAATGTTTTACCTTCGATTTTATGGAGAATGTTTGCTTCCATTTTTTTGGTAGTCACTCTAATACGCAAATTAAATTGTACAAATATACAATCATATATGTCGATCTCCTTCGTTTAAAAAAAGTAATTTTTTATAAATATTGCCTCTCACTCCGTCCTAACTAATCAAAAAATAGGTTTTCAACCCGAGGGTTGGTTTGCAGCATCTCTCTTAGATATCCTGTTTCCTCCCTAGATATTATATTCTTCCTAGTTCCTTGCATTGCTTTCTTCCTTCATCTGGTACTTGTATTGACCCCGGCCTCCTTCCTATGCACAGTGCATTATTAGTTTCTCCGTAGTTATTCCCTTCTATACTACTTTCCTTCGCGGCTTCAGCGAAACATCTGTGTCCAATAAGTTTCCCTTTTCTTCCGATAAGCCTTTACTTACATTCCTGTCGTTACATCTATAGGTACTCTTCAAATTACTTCTTCATATGCTACTCTGTATAATTATTTTGTTTTAATCATTCTTGCGTATCACCATATTTTTATTGTATCACAGATTTTTACTGCTGCTGTTTGCAGGAGAAAATTAACTACTGACATAAGTTTTGGAAGCGCTTGCTTACGTTTAACCCATACATTTTTCTGTAAGTGGTTTTTCTTCGGAACATGCAGCGTTAGCTGCTTCTCTTGCCTTCTTTGACTGCGCTAATCTGCTTATCATCTCTTCTTTTGCTTCTTCCTTCGCTGGTTATTGTGCTGCCCTATTATTGAAGTAAGAAAATTATTCCGCCTGTCCAGGTGGAAGAATTTTCCTAGTTTTATTTGAAAAATATTGTTCTAATTTCGACTGCCGGTAAGACTACCTTTTATAATCAATTATTTCGAGAATGTGCTTTTACATCCCGTTATCCGTGCAGGATAATGTCCTCGACAGGACTCCTATCTTCTCTGCAAGAATGGCTACGCCATCCTTAACCCTTTCTCCCTGCATCCAAACGTCACCCGCTGACTTTTCCTGTGTCAGGTACATTGCCTTCTGAAAGTATGGGTTAAGTTACTGTACCGCAATACATTAACAAGTTAAGACCATGTTGCTTTGAAGTAGGAAATTCACAAAATGCGCAAATTATTTTGCGTTCCTATGGTTGCCATACTTTTGCCACTAAGTCGCCATTGAATCACTGCTAACGCCTCACCTTGGGCATTGACTCGTTTTATTCTGGTGGGCATTGTATGCGACACATTGGCTTGTACATTCTATTCTCGAATTTCATGCGGGGCTTATTTTTTTCCAATGATGTTGCGTGAGCTCAAAGACATTTTGCTACCTGGTTTTTAAGAGTGAAATTCGGTACCATGAAACTCAAAGAGTATCTTTCAGTTAAACGAAGCTTCCAACATTTTTATCTGCGTCCGAATTTCTATTTGATGTAGAATTTTTTCTTAACTTCAAAACCGACCAACTATGCTTTTGGCCCTGTTATCGCTGTTTGTGAAGAGAGTAATTAAGATTAATAAAAGATAATTATTAGAATGATGAGTGTAGGAATAACTGGAAATATTAAGATGCATTAATTGCAGTTTATTCGTTTAACTCGTTCGTGGTAATGGTAAGCTAGAATTCTAATGTGGCAAATATCTCCGGACTCAGATAAAAAAATGTACCTTAAGTGTATATAACTTTTGGAAAAAACTAATTTCATCAAAATACCTTCGTGCTGATTGGGAGGCTCATGCCCTTTAATTAGAATGTTAGGTACGTTAAGTTAGCGTGTGTATTAGTAATTGGTATTGAAGTTGTGGCAATAAAAAAATGAAACGCATAGTAAAATTGTTGCGTGCGTTTATATTTTTTAACCAATGCCGTCGCATAAATGCCACCTCGAAATACTTGTGAAATGATATAGGTACAACAAACAATAAAACCGCATATGCAAGGTTTAAACATCGCATGTAGGTATATACAATGCTGAATGGGTGGTGCCGATCAATGTTCTCTTAAATTGCTGAATTAAGTTCACGCATGGTTTTTTTTGCATGTATCCCGTAGCACTCTCTCGCCTTGTGGGTTTTATTTTCGTTCACATGCGCAAAAGCTCTGCGTACACTCGGACTTAAGAGTTCAGGTTCAACTCAACGGCTGCTTTACATACGATCGAGATATGGTATTTACTCGCAATTTACGTACCCTTTTCCATAGCCGTTACCGTCAGAATCCCAGGTGCATGAATCACGCGAAGAATTATAAAGTCAGAAGCAATTGTCATATCAGCGTGCTCGCAGCACTGGGATGGGCCATTTTTGCCTCTTCTCCCAACCAGGGAGACAAAAAAAGAGGTGATGTTTAGATGCTTTTTACGTATTGCCTCAAAGTTAACACTCCTCCGTGTCTGATAATTTTGGCATCCGGCGTAAAGTGGTGTGTATTTGCATGTGTGAATAAATAAACTTCAAGTGGGCTTATTTTCCAAGTTTCCAAGAGTGTAAGGTACAAATTACACTGCCGCAAATCGCATATTAATGAATTTATGGAAAGGCAAACAATTTCTAACCTCTTCATTACTTTGACATAGGTGAAGGTTTCGAATAATATTTCCTATAGCGTATAAAAATACACTTGCTTGAATGTAATTTATTTAAATGTAGCGTGGTTTAATCAAGATTGTTAAAAAGTCTTACTGTGGAAATTTACGTATCAGTAGTTATTTCATAAAACACTTGGTTTAATTATGGAATAGGGAGTAGTAAACAGTACCTATGGTTTATATGGTTTGAATCAAATATAGAGTGGTAACCACTTGTCTATGTATATCAAGATCACTTTTTCAGCGTAATGAAATTCTAAAGGAGTAAGTTTATTCGTAAATCCTAAAATTAGGTTCTTTTGACTTTGTCTATCCCTAATGGGATTGGCGTGAAGGATATGTATGTTTTATAAATTTCTAGTTCTCTTGGAGATACCTATGTTTTTAAGATTTGTTGTATTGAATTTGTTGTATTGAATTTGTTGTATTGAATTTATTGAATTGAAGTTTTTCTGAGCGACACTTTACTGAATGAACTGAAGGTTAGGAAGTAAGCATCAATGGAATTTGGGATTGATCCGGATCATAACGAGCAATAATATTTTAAAATTTAGTACATACTTAATGAGTAAATGAGAACACTTGACTTCTTTGACTAAGTATGCCTTTTTATTTATTTTCATCTGTTAGATCATCTTACTGTGGTGTCTACTATATTAGGGATTATTAAATAAAGAATAACGGAAATTTCTGTTATTTGGTCCATAACATTTCGTATACTACTCTAGTGCACGTGTCATAGTTATCAAACGTGTATTCAGCTGACACGCAAAGGAATGTTTATTTTGTAAAATGATTTTTCGAATTTGTGAATTCACAAATAATTTTCAAACGTTGCATCAAAGTAATACATTACATAACGAAAAACGGAATCATTAACGGTGCGTAAATTTGGTCATCGGTAATGTGGAAATGTTCAGTCATTGCCAGATACCAGATACATAACTCTGGGTAATGACTGTATTAAACCCGACCCGGTCCGTTCCGCGGCTCTTTGACTAATGTCTACGGAAACTGGGGATAGTTAAAATACCATACCACCTCCCATGTAATAAGTATTAAGTTGATATACGTCATCATATGCTTCACTTCTTTTTTCTTTTACTGGGTAAAAGTAGGCTGAAGGAACATAATGCGGACATACCTATAAGTATAAAGGTTTTACAAGTAATTTTAATCTTAGTGAATAGTGAAAAGCGGTTTCATCCTATAACTACGCTTCTATCTTATATATTAATAACTTAAATTTCATATTTTACATCGCAAATTTTAATTTCAAAAGCCATGCATTATGGAGTTAAACATCGCCCTACGAATGCCGCTTTCTAGGCGAGTGATGAGATCCAAGATTCCTTATTTCAAGGAAATGTTTGGAGGGTTAAAGGCGAATAAGTGTTTGAAAATTGTTAAATTTTGCACATTCATACGACGAAATAAAGGTCCGTGGTTTGATTTACCGGTTTGAGTGCGGTTTTTTCAAAGGCAATGAAATTTGCAATTAACGTAATTCGTTTATTTCCGTTGATTGTTTGGTCTAGTAAAAACTCGTATGTATTCATTTCCGTTGAGTGGTAATAATGGAGAAGCTAATTACATTTATAAAGCCATACTGATTTTTCTCGTTAACTTTTCACATGCAACGGAATTGCGCCAGTGTTTCCCAGCGTGAGGGGAACGCTTCACCCGAGGAAATTTGAATATTTGGGGGAGAGGGAATTAGGAAATAATGTTGCCATCGACACCTCATTACCAATACAGTGAAACAATAACCAAAATAAACATGTATATTTAAAAATAATAAAAATTAATATCGATTGAACTAGGGTAAATTAAAAGAGTTTCACCAATGTCCCTTTTTAATTTGTGTGCCTTTTCACAACTCGAGCAGTTGGACTTCTAAACTAGAGTGGGCGTCAAATTCTTTGAGGCGTCGAGATGAGATATGATGACGGCAAAAAAGTTAGGGAAACACTGGGACGGGACCTTCCAAGGTTAGCATGCGCGGTGCTCTCATTCGAACTTGCCGCGTGCATCTTTGATTGGCCACGGCACTCGCAAGACTCCCCACGCGGTCTAAGAACCGGTTATGACGTCGACGGGAAATCCCGACGATGAGGCAGAGCTCAATGCGAGGGGGGCGTAGCTTAGTTTGAAAGGGTC
>LYUA01000163.1:272671-283152 GCA_002093875.1 Calopteryx splendens
GGGTTGCAGTCAACCAATCTTCGGATTGAAAGACATGTCATGTCATGTCAGTGCTTAAAGTGCGGTGACACGTTGATTATGTCTTCCTGATATTTGTTAATGATAATAATTTATTTCTCAGAGTTTCTGGTGAAATACAAATCCTAAAATTTCAATGAAACACAGGGAGTTGCCCAAATTAATAAATGCCCAATAAAACCATCACAGACATATTCCTTTTTAGAATTTTGTTGCTGTGCTTTCTCTATTACCGTGGAAAATAGCACTGCATCTTCAGTATTTGAAAACCTTAGATGTATCCGAGAACCTTCAAATTTTTTTTCAGGAAACGCTACTAATTTTTCATTTCTCACATGAGTGAATTTACTTCCACTCTATGAGAAAATCGAAGAAAAAATTAAAGGCTAACATAGGAAAAATAATGTTGAACCTCGATTTGCTAATTAAGTAGCTATGCACTTTGGTATGTCTCTTTGTTTGGTGCTTGAGCCGGAACGGAAACTGGATTTCGATCCCATTGGACAAATGAAAACAGTTTTCTGAGTAACGAGTTAATTCTATTTTTAAAAATAAATATTTTCCTTTATTTCTATTCCATAGGCTCCCTGACTCACCCTGAAATTTAATTCTTGACATGATAGAAGTTAGCTGGATGCTAATATTTGTGAGTAATTTTAGTGCCCAGGGACAATTTATTCAAACTTGCATAAATATTTTTACTTAATGAAAATTTAGCAATATGAACGGTACGGTCAATTCTGGAATGCGGAAGTCAAGACTCGAAAACCCTAGACTCGATATTCCTTGGATTATATATTTTATGAAAGTCTCGAAACGATGCCTATTGTGTAGGATTAAAAAAATATTTAAAATAGTTTTCAGCGAAGAAAGGCATATTTTAGCATGTAACTCGGGACATTTAGAGCCAAGGTTGCAAGCTTTAGTCAAATCCGTGATCATCTGGATGATTTACACCGTCCTACCCACTGGTCTAGTCCACTGTAGCACTACCGTTTCAACTCTGTCGCTAATGAAAACCATACACATGGTCGAATAGTCTGGAAAAAAAGTGTATTTAAAAAAATATATAACTGATATTTAATGAAATATTAAAATGAGTTTACCAGGATTCCGAGCCTCACCTTTTACTTACATGTAACGCAATAAAATAATGTGAAATAAGGATACTCCTTTATTTACAGCCTGTGAATGCAAATAGCATTAACAAAAAAGTAAAATATTGTTTCTTAATGATTGCTTGCTTCTTGCTTAAGAGTTTTTTCTGTTTTTTATTCATTAATAGGAAGAGATATTATCAGTCGCATATAATAAGTTTTATTTTGTGTTAGTAGTTCAGTGGGTAAAGCGTTTAGCTCCGGGTTCAACTTCGTGTATTTCCTCTGGATATCTCCGTCTTTGTGTTTTTCTGGGGCCAGAACTATCTGAATAAACACAGACCACGAAGGGAGCTGCCCCTTCTATTCTGTTATTTTTAGGCACATGGTGATCTTCTCTATTCTACTTTTCCTTAACTGCAAAAACCTATTTTTAGAAAACAGAGATTTTAATTTTAGTTGATAGCTCTATTATGCCTTTGTACATATTTGCGTACTCTTCGAGCCTATTCCCTTTTTAAATTCAATGCCATGGATATACCGTGAACTAAATTGTTTCGAATGATAATTATGCGTAGAACTGTCAACATTGTGATACGTTCGCCGAAATTGATCATTTATAGAGCTATTCGTGAACACAACGGGATCAATTAAAAACCATAGACAAATCATTACATCATCATTTTTTTACCCAGAAAAATCATCAAATAAAAATTTTTTCTAATGTAAATAAATATAGTGATTGGATAACCGTCAGAAATTGGTGACTAGACAGCCTTCTATTATTGAGTATCGATTAAAAAAATATTATTCTTGGTAAATTCCATGCCAAAACCATCTACCAAGTTAATTGGTAGATTATGTATTTACAGAACTCTTTAGTATTTTTCAAAGGTTGATGATACATCTTTTGCCACAAATACGGATTGTTGACGTATTTTTCTTGAGAACCATTGAGAGTACTTTTATAGCTACTATTATAACTACTATTGAAAAATGCATAACGATTTCTTTGCTAAGTTCTACGTATTCAGGGTATTCAGGAAATATATTATTAATTTACTTTTCATATACCGAAAGCTGATTTTAAAGGGCATAAGGAAGAATTCAGAGGTTTAGTATTAGATTTAAATTTAATTTCTGACATTCATTTAAGGTTTTGTAAACTTTTTAACACAAAATGAATGATGTCTCTATGTACGAGTCTCATATGGTGTTACTACATCCGTTGGGCACTGTCTACCGGAAATTCATATTCAATTGGAATCTTGCTTTCTTTTGGTCAATACAATTGGCTGAATATGTAGGTATTCATTAGAAGCAAAACTTTTTTTTTACTATTTTCTAGTTTGTTTTGGGTGAAGATAATTTCTTTAAAAATGTAATTGATTGTTAAATTAATTTATCCAATTTAGTTGATAAGTAAAATCCACATAAAATGTGGAGTTGCATTGATAAAGCATGAGGGAATCTCTCCTGTAAAATATTTTCACGTAAAAGTAGTGTGACAATTGGATGCCCAGTTTGGAGCTATTGGGTGGGAATTAACATAGAATGTGACATCCATTGGAGTGAAATGGGAAGTAGGAACATGGGAAGATAAAGATAGGAGAGGCGAGATATTATAGAAGTACGCGAATATATAATGAGCACAAAACGTTTTGACATAGAGTGGTGTAATTAGGTCCGACCAAGAAGATGGCAGAAATTTATATAAATTTAAAGAAAAAGGAGTGAAGTGTCGACGTCCAGGCATAAATAGTGAAACTGGAATGTGTTGCTTGGAGAGGACAAAGATGGAATGATCATTGGGTATTTGGATTTGGGGAAGCAGAACAAAGAAAAAAACTAATAGAATTATGAAACGTGAATCATATGGTAATTGGTGGACACACTCTTCAACAACATTGACCTAGAATTCTATATCTAATAAGATATCTGAGAATTTAACCCGATATTAAATCAGCTTCATTCCTTTTTGTTAGATGTACCAGAAAAAATTGAAGAAGTGGAAGGGGTTTTCTAGAGCAGATATTAATGCTCACCACTTAGTGGTCATAAGGAGCCGTATGTAAGAAGATTAAGCAAGGTAAATCTTAGGATGGAACCGGAAAACTTTGCTTGGAAAACATAAACTCACGTAAGTTGGTATTAAAAAAATGTAGGGAGGAAAAGTGACCAACGTTAGATAGACGAAATAACCGGAAGGCGGCGAAATCAGAAGAAGGCTTTTATCTCGTCATGACATACCAAAAAAATATTCATCAAAGTTGGCCATAGTTCAAGGATGATCATAGTAAAGAGGAAGTTAGTTATCAGGAGAAGGAAAATTGTGTGAAGAAAGAAAAAAATAAGGCTCCTGACTGAAAGAAATTAGGTAGTTAATAGGAAGAAAGTGTGGGAACCAAGATAACGAGTGTGAGGAATCCATCTACGCATGGTTACAGAGCAGTCTTTTGAGAGCCACACAATATCAAGGAAGAGTGATTTGGAAGCTGATAAAATGAAAATTTTACGACTGAGTACAAGTTACGAGTGAGGTACTTTAGAGAAAGGGGAACGAAATACAATAGCATCAGAGATGCGAATGAAATGTGCAGATATTAGATGTAAGTATAGCAAATTGGAGTGGAGAATACCGACTTGAGGGCCGTGGTTCAACTCCGAGTGAATCCAAGTGGGCATCACCAGCTTTGCTCCATGTGTGCGGTTTTTCGTGTGGTTGTCAGAGGTAAATGAACTGACCCCCCCTTCCCTAATGTGTGAATTTCACCCACCATAGGGCTTAGCACGAAGCGCTCTTTACCATAGTCTGTCAAGCTAATCTTTGGATTGGTTGTTGAGGTTATTTATTTATATGGTAAGAAGCATATTTATCTCTTTTACACGACTGTATAAATCAGCAAATCTTGGAGTGAAAACGCTCAGACCATTGTGACATGCTGATGCACATGAAAATTCAACAGCCTTTCATCAAATTTAGCAAGGCCTTGGGCCGAGGTTTTACCATCTTAACATCTATGATTGCAAAAAGTGTAAAAATTTCACTATTATAGTTTTATAGTTATATAATTTATGGGTACTATAATTACTATAGTTTTTTGATTAAAATAATCAATCAGTGGGAGCCTAATTGGATAAAAATGCATGATCATTAAATGGTTTAATCAGGTCACTGCAGTGGATGTAGGAAGGCTGAAAATTTTATTTGGAATTTCCCTCCTTTGCCCCCATAGCGTGCAACTCTTTCAGGACTGATCTTGCTAAGAGGTGTTGCAGGAAAACAAGGGTGCAATTTTTCCTTTACTGGCTGACCCCGCCTCGCCTTTCTTTGGGAGGAGTTGAAGCTAGGCGAGATGGGCATTGCTCCTTTGATTGCGCGAAAAGTTGACAGCTGCCACGACGGTAGTAGTGGATGAAGCGTTTGTGAGCATAAGGGATTGATAGCACTCATTTCTATCCTGCATTTATGCTATCCGAAAAATACTAATTCATATTGATATCGAGGTTCACGTTTTGTATGTGTTATGTATTGATCAATAGCATTAATTTTATATGGAGAATTGTATAAAACCTGTTAATGCGTGTGTTTTCAAAGAAATAATGAGCGTGCCACGGGAAAAATTCTATTAGAATCTTTCTTCCTGAAAAAAATTAAGTTTTAGTAATATTCTGTTAAGCTTCCTTTATTCATTTGTCGGAACGCACTGCATTCATCATAAAGAAGTGAAATATCTTTAATTATTATTAGGCGAAAAGAGAGTTATTGGAGACATATTCCGGTGTCATGAGTGAAACAGGATAGGGGCCTTACTCCTATCAAACTGGGAAGCATAGAAAAGGGAGCGATTATTAACCCTTCAACTAAACAAAAATTTAAATTACTAACATTTATAAAAAAGATTGTTAATATTGAAAGAAATGTCAATGTGAAATACGCAAATAACGCAGATGACCTCAGACCATTGCTGGTGGTAATATATAGTATGCGAATTTTTAAGCAAATTTATTTATTGGGAAAGTTTATGGTCCCCTGTTCGAGGACGTAATCCCGTGAGTGATAAGGAAGTTATTTGTTAATTTTAATGTCTCTTGTAAGCTGTATCAGTAAAATTAATTGCATCGAAAAAAAGACATGATTTTTTTCCATGCGAAGGATGCCTTCAGTTGATAAAATATCGAAATTATGTACATCGATGCTTCATCCAATATCGCCAATTCCTGGCGGAAGAGCGGGAGGCGCCATGGTGGGAGAGGGGGTCGATCAAGGGGGGGATTCGCGGGAGGGCGCTTAGCTGCGGCCGGGAGAGCGTTTTGCTCGTGCACGGTATTTCAGCGGAGGAGGTAAAGGGAAGCGGGTAACGAGGCTAAATGGGGAAGAAGAAGGGGGGGATCGGAGGGTGGAAGGGATTCAAGAAATCTTGATTCGAGGTTTGTGTTGGAGTTTGGGGGTGATTTCAGTGGGCCGGGAATAGAAGTGGGCGAAGTCTCAACTTTTTCACGAAAAAAAACATTTTACCCGCCTTATGCATTATTTACTTCCATATCTCCGTAGCGACACGGGGAATATGCCACAATAGTTTGGGACACATGCTATTAGGACAGTGCTGTCTGAATAATAATTAGTGCAACAAAGGTAACCTCAACAGGACATTTTTATTATTTTAATTAAAGGTCGCTTCAAAAAAATCAAAACGTTAATTTTCAACACTTTTTCCACTTTGAATTACAATTATCGTCCACTGGAGCATTCACCCCTACGATTATTGTCACAAGAAAGTGAGTATTCAAAACTCGATTAAACTGTTCGTCGTCCATTCAGAATATTTTAGTACATTAGATTTTAAAAGTCGTTAACTACCTAAATTCACTGATGTTTAAATAAGTTCCTGCGAAAAATTCAAGAGAGCTTGGGCCACAGTTTAGTAATTCGTTGACCGAACGGAAATTAAATATCATAGAATTTAGTCATGTGGGTAGATCGAGATTCAACTACTTTTTTGTTTGAAATAAAAGAAAAGTCACTGCTACTTTATGGTGATAAGGATCGTTATCTGTTCTTTTAATATGCGCGACCAGAAACCCACATAGCTTTTGCTCATCAAATCCGGCCCTTAGTACATGGCACAGTCGTCCGGACTGTTGGGATAACGACGAATTAGGTAGATCGGGAGTCATTGGCCCTCTTCTCCCTCAAAGAATTTTCGACACTAGCAACTATTGATTCATTAATCTTGTCCTATTACCTGATCAATTCCAATTTTGTCCTTTTTTTTTGCCCCAGCATCATTTTTCCATTTTTCCAGATCTATTCTCCACGAGAGTAGACATTGGTGCCAGTGATCCAAACCGAAAATTGTTGACGAAGATTACTGCACGGAGTACTAGCATTTACACGTGAGGCTAGATGTATCTAGGGGGGATTAATCGTATTGAATTATTACTGTTCATAATCATCCAACAGAGCGCATCTGTCGCCTTTCGTTGGATAGCTAAACGCGGAATTTTGTAGACCCCAAAAAAACCCAGTACATGACCCTGAAGAATTATTTTTCATTCGGATCCGAAAGTCTCAATCCAATTATCAAATTACGGATTGAAATTGGTGCACTCTTTTCATGTGAAAATTGAACATTTAAATGCCTGAATGGAAAAGATTCCTCATTTTTAACCATCAGGAAGGGATTAAGCGTTAAATATTTCAGTAAAAATACATTTTTCGCATTGGTGGCGACACTGCAATCAAGGTGAGAGGACTTCATGTGATATAGCATATTTATGGAATTCCAGAATCTAAAATATATATTAAGGGTAACAACAATGAAATATCCCCTATCCTAGAATTTAGTCTCCTCCCTGAGTGTGCTAATCAATGAATTGCTCAATAATATGATACATGTAACTAAGCTCATTCTGGTGGTTTCTAGTTTAATACAAAATTAGTTTAAATGAAATGTTATCTACTTGAAAATTATTAAGTTCCTTCTCAGTTTTTTACGCACTTGAACAAGTCGGATTATTTTTTTATTGATACGAATTTATTATTTAATTAATGAACGTAATAAATATATTTTCACGTTTATCCATTGAGACTTTCAAGGCAGCGTTGCCGTTGAGACGATTTTTTTCATTCATAGTGTCCTATTGTTTTCTTATTTGCGTATAACTTGGGCCAATTGAAACATTCGCACAAGAATTGATTCACTCTTGGGATTGTGCGAAGGGTTAATTTCCATTTTAAATGGTACTTATCACCTAGTAGACAAAATTAAAGCCGGATGAGGCATTTTTGAAGAACATAGAGAATTGGAAAAAAGTTATAATACGTCATGGTTTGGATAAGGTTAAATACCTAATTGATTGGCAGTGCTATTTTAATGGTATACTAACTGATGATGGTTGTTGTCTGGTACCTTAGCAGCTTGCAAAATGCCATGAAATCTACTTTGACTTCCGTTGGAGGCTCTCCTATTCGGCCTAATTCGAAGCTGTAGGTATAATGCTGCCTAAAAATGAGCAGTTTGGTATCCTCAATCGGTTGTAAATCAATCGCTACTCATATGCGATAACCCCCGATTAGAGAGCAGGACAATGCGTTCAGAAATAGGCTTATCATCATTGCAACTTACTACTCCTATAAGAACCTATTTTCCGGGCCTCTCTGATTGTCCGCCTATTCTAGGTAGTGAAAAGAGCTGTCACAATCCTGTCACAATCCTCTCACAATGATACGGAATGGTTAGTTTTTAGTAAAATAAGAGTTAACTTGATTATTTACATTTAATGAAGATTAGTTTTTTCAGAGGAAGGAAAAACAGGGGTAATACTTTGAAATGCTTTCAAGTACCTCTGTAAAGGGAAACTAAAACCTCTAATCAATTTAAAGTAATGTTATAATCCGGTATAAGTTCACAAGCTGACGCAATATCACCAAGGCGAACCAGTTCACATTCCAATAAAATCTCTCTCGTATTTAATGGGCATTATGTTTTGGAGTTTATTTATATTCCTCGGAAAATATTTTAAAAAACAAAATTTTAGCCTATGCCGAGGAATTGAATGCCCTAAGAAAGGAGAATTTCTCAAATTACAGAGTTCATGAAGCTCCCTAAACCAAGTACAAAGTCTACACCAACCATTCAGAAACATTTTCAGGTGATTACATTAATCAGATAGAATATAACATAGAGCGACCAAAAAAATTAAGGTAACGAAAAATATTTTGAAATTCCTACGGTCCTCTGGCGCGATAGTAAATCAGAAAAGTTGTTTCAGCCAGATTGGACACTATTCAACTCGCGTGCCTTGAAGTTGCCTACTCTTCCCGGCGCGCGTTTTCTAGTTATGGATTTATGATAGTCCAGAAAGGTTTAGTTTCTGCTATCTCCAATCGTGGCAGTCTGTAAATGAAAATGAGTATTTGAGGAGCGTTTGTGATAAAACAGGAGAGAGTCGGTGAGGTATGAGTGGGCCATGAAAGAATATTGGTCAGATGTATCTGTGCATTAAATTGTACGCACATTGGACGTACAATGGACAAGTATGAAAGAAGTGTTGCGCTGTTTTGATGAGATTAAGAAAATGGTTGAGAGTACAGTCACCGAACAGATAAAAATTGGATAGGAATATATACTTAGAGGAAAGGGGATGACCGAGAAAGTCATGGGTGATTGTAAATGGAGAGACTCTTAAGAAAAGAAATATTATATGACCTACATGGAACGATGCATGAATGTGGCAGAGGTGAAAGGAGTATGCGAAGGTTGGGTAGTGTGGAAGAAGTTAGTAGAAGAGACTTAACTTCTATCGTAGCCTAAAGCCAGGACTTACTTGAGCATGCCTAACCCGAAAGAAAAGCGTGGGAAAGGGATGCAGGTAGGTAATAATTTAATATAATACATAGACAGTTTTTTTAGAGTAAAAATCTTTTAGGCCGAAAAGCGGGAATGCCAACTTGGATAATATTTAAGGTGGAATATACCTAATGAGTCAGAGCCTAGAGGATTTAAGGTTAAGCATTTTTCTTAAATCTTACAGCATTAGTATGAGTGCTTTTTTATTTTTCCTTTTAATACCTCTTAAGTTTTCCTTCCATATGCTACAACCTTGACGTGTTGGGAGGGCTTGCGCGTTCCCATAACCCCTAGAGCACTTGTGCAGGAGAATTGTCAATTGGTCTGGGTAGGATCACCCATGCCAGGTAGGTCGAAGGGTAGTGGCCAGACAAAATGTGGCCCATGTAGGGTCTTTTTCACCGTGAGACAGGTGCAAAGGCGTCTGGTCATAGTGGGGTACCAATTTAAGTGATAGTGTCACGTTCAAACAATATTGTTGAATGAACGGTAGATTAGCTTAATTATCTTTCCTATGAAATCAATATGTAACTAATTGGCAATGAAACCGGACAACTATGGGACTCAGGGTCGGCCGCGGGGGAGGCAGGACCTCCGCGGTGGTATTGAAGATATTGAATACTAACAAAAGGGAGTGGGACTTCAGTGATATAGCCAAAGGGAAAAATTTCAATTAAAAGTTTTTAACCAACTGAACTAAAATGCTTTGGCCATTGCATTCGCTTAACCAACTGTTAACAAGCACCTGGTTCAAACGTTTTCTCCGGCATAGGTGTTTATAAAAAATGCCTTGAAAAATAGGAAAGAACCAGTTACAATAGATAATGGTTAGATGTAGCTTAAGGAACAGTGTGATCAACTCATACAGTTTCCCAGGGTTGGATGCCGATTCGGACCATAAATAGGTCATGAAATGAAATTGAAAATTCAAAAGGTTTAGAGGGGGTAGGGGGAGAGTTCAAGGGTGTACTTTTGAAGATTGAACGGGATTAAAAAAGAGGTAATACTAAGAAGTATATATTAAAAATTAAAAAGTAATGGGAACTGTAAAGGAATAGATGGATATGGATGGATGGAATGGATGGTGGATAGACCTTATAAGCGGGGATATCTAGTGCTGAAGAGGAAACAGCAAGAACAATAAATGCAATTAAAAAAATTAAGAAGCCATTGATCTCAAGAGAGAGGATTAGGTAAATGTAGGTGAGAAGAATATGGGAGAATGTGTTGATAAGAATTAGGGTGAAGAATACCCAGGGAACTAAGTAATAAACATAGTCGAGAGACCAATAGGACTAAATAAAAGTGGCGGTAAGAGCAATAAGGAGTTATTTCAGATACTACAGGAAAAGTAGGAGGTAAGAATATTTTCAGGATTTTGCGTAGGAAAAACTATATCAACGAAGTGAAATAAGAAAGGAAAGTAATTTTTGAATCCGAAAGATATTCAGGCAAGGTGGAAAACGATACTGTTTCAGGCATAACTCTGTGGAATTTCTCCATGTTCAAGAAA
>LYUA01000163.1:290319-302900 GCA_002093875.1 Calopteryx splendens
GCCCATTTCGTCTCCTATAACTTCCCCCCCCTCCTCCTCATCTTAGCTTTGTATCCAGGAGTTAGAAGAAAATAAACCGTGCCAGGTTTCCGTTTCATTCTTACGTGCCGCGCGATCCTCCCTCACGCCCGTCGACTCGAGAGCGCGCATCTTGCTCACTTCCCTCGTCGTTGCATCGCCTTGGGAATGAAATTTATTTCTCAGCGCATGAGCTCTGAAAAGACCGCGGCTCTATGACCCTCGCGGTGACGAAAGTGTCATCGTGAGCTAGCTCATTTTCTAAATGGTTTTCTTTATGTTTCACTGTCGGTGGCGCTGTTAAATCGAAATTTCTGTCCGACTTACATGATTCAGGGGGGCTGAAAATTTTAGGGATCGCCGCGCTGAATGTTTAATGCATTCTCAGGCAGTTTTCAATTTTCGCGAGTCTGTTGGAGATCAGAGCAGCACTTTAACAGTTTGGCTTTGATGTTCCATGTGCATTTTTTATCGTTGATCTTTGGCGCTACCAATCTTGGTTGGTATTTGGCCACCCTTGGGAATTACATAGGGGTTTTTCAGTTTCGAGTTTCATGCAAACATTTCATGCCACCGGGGTACATCGCGGGCAACGCTCACATATTGACCGGATCATATTGACCAATAAATGCACAAGTGCATGTCTTAGGCTATCCGGTGCTGTAGTTCGCCGCGCGAAATTTTCATTCCGCTTCACAGGGAACGTTTTACGCAAGTACTTCGTGCGTCCTACCTTTTTTGAGTTCTCCTCAGTGATCCAAACATATTTAACGGCAGTACAAAGTGCATTTGCAAAGGAATTTGAATGGAATTCTTAATTGGATTAATTCTTACTTGGAATTCTTAATGAGATTTTCATGTAATAATCTTGGTCCGTGTGCACCAAATCAGTAATTGCTAACGGAAAGGAAAAATTCTGCGAGTGCAGATACTTCAATGGAATGCTCTTTGTCGTGTAGAAGATGGAAAGCTCAATTAAACTCATGGTATGGCATTCCACGACACTGACTTTTGAGTGCTCTCCATGTAGAAAAACGATCGAAAATTCTACTTTCATTAGATGCTATCGCCGATCGTAATGCATTAGTGATTAGGGGAAAATTTTAGGGCAATTAATATTATCTGTTGCTATCAAATATAGTCACAAGTTACTCTATCCATGAAACTTAATAACTCGAGGCACTAGCAGAATTTTATTGGATGATGAATTTAATATGAATGGATGAATTAATTAATATTTGCATTTTCTCCTACTTTACGTAATCTTTGGGGTTATAATTCTGAAACAGCAAATGTTTACGCTTCATCTTCCAAAAAGTTTTTTATTCTAGCACTTTATTTAGAAGTACTAAAGGGTGAATAGGAGATTTTCAGCTATACCTTTCCGGTAGGGGAAATTCTGTCCTGATGTTTTAATGTTTACAGGGCACATTGGTCTGATCACTTTGCTCCTGAGTTACGCTGTTAGAAAAATATGGTATTTTCGTGTTAAACAATTCGTAATAATATTTCATCATGCTCTTGAGCATGTGCATTCTCAATCATGTGAGTGAGAATACACATGTTTATAAATGCATTACACATCAGCTTCGAAAACATCAGATGGCACATTGCATAGAAAAATATGTTTTTAAAAGATAATAAGGCCGTGCATGAGGGTTTTTTTTTCTTCGCCAAAGTCGGAATCCGATACAAATTTGTATTACCTAGCTAGAAAAAATTCTTTTCATTGCGAGGAGGAGGAATGCATTGCATCTGAGCAACTCACTGTGTACTGTTAATTATGGCTTTCACAGAGGAAATATTATGAAAACTATGAATTTCCCTGAACAATTGATTCTGTGGAAAGGAACCATGTGGAAGGAATGAAAAAAAACTGCCACGGAAAAAGAGTAGGGAATATATGTAAGCAATTTCAATTAAATTGTATTTTACATTTTAATGCATTTTTACAGCTCAAAACCAAAGGAAAAAATATAAAAACTCTGAAATGAACGTCAAATACTAATCCTATCATGAAAACACTACTCGATCAAAGGTAAATACAATCGGAAATTACATTCTCCTCCTACTCCCACCCACGCCTTCGCAAAACCTCAAATAGACGTTTTATTTACTTTATTTATATTTATATATTATCTTTACGTACCTACATGGTAAATGGGGATTATCCTTCCTGCAGGAATCTGGCCGTGATTCTGGTTACCATTGCGTGCATTTTTCCATTCTTTATTCCGAAAAAGGTGTTCTTAATTAAAACTTGCAGTGTACATTTTGGGAAATAGGGTTATCCGGTTTCTTGAAAAATAATGGCAGAGAATATTATGAGGTCTAAAAGGTTCGCATACTCTCCTTTATACGTTTCCACTGACGGCACTCTTTTTTCTGCAAATTAAATAACTTTCTAAAGAAGGTCTTCTTAGGTGGAATACCTATTTTTCACTATTAAAGGAGTAATTTGGTTGGTACTCGGAAAATATTTGACAAATGTTGACAAATCTTTGCTCAAATGGGTAGATTTTGCTGCACAGTATAGTATATGAACATAATATTTACTATAGTATGAAAAATAAATGCTCATAGTTTCTGAATATTGTTAGTTTAAATTGTTTCAATGATTAATATTTAGATAGGTACCTCTAATTATGCAAATTTGAAGGGGTGTCTATATAATAAAAAATTAATCCATTTTTTCCAAGTTTTTCTTCTATCTTGTTCAGTCTTATTTTTGCAGACTCGCCTTTTCCCTGAAATTTTTATTCTCTGTAAAATTCCATAGGAGGACTTTTAGTTATTTCAATCCAAGTACCTGGAAACAATTCAATTTTGCGGTTATACCCAAAGAAGGGGCGCGTAGGGTGGAAGTACAGAGGGTAGAGCGCATAGCTACTACCGGAAGGGTCCGGGTTCGATTCCATGTGACGCCACTGAGTACTCTCAGCTTCACCCAAGCTGTGTGATTTTTCGGGTGTCAGGTCATCCCGGGAAATAACAGGCGGTACTTGGAAAGGAGCTGGCTCTCCTTATTACCCTGATGTGTGAATTTCACACGCCGTTGGACATAGTACTGGGTGAGCTCTACCCTCACCTACCAAACCTACCTTCGGTTTGATTACTGTGATTGATATCCAAAGAATTTAATAGTAAGTTAAAATGATCTAGATTAATAATATAAGATAAATCAGAGACAAATTAAAAATAAAAATCGAAGCAAAGATTAATGATGTTTTATTTTCGTAGAATTGGAACAAGAAGTTTTGAGACCAAATTTTATTCATTTCTGAAAAATTGAACTCTCCTCAGAATTGAACCTCAGCTCAGCAATTTCATTCATTTATATTTTTATTTAAAACGTAACGATTATTTTTGTCAATTCTATCATCCCCCTTCCATGAGTATCCCTAAAGTCGAGACCTAGCTAAATTGATTTTTTTGGACCCGAAAGTGGGAGATATACCCCCTTAAAATTAAAATCCTTGGGAACCAAAAGCATAATAACATCACTTATTTTTATTTTTTCTTTCTGCTCTAAGCAGTAGCCCAACATTGACTTTCCTCTTATTTATTTTTCCAGCAAAAACAAAAGGAAGTGATTGTTTCAGTTAATTTTAATAAATCCATTCAGTGAGTTTTCCTAAAGTCCACACCTAGCTAAATAACTTTCTCCTTCCCAAAAGCGGTGTATTCACCACGTTTTAGAAAAATCCTTAGGCCCGTTTTCAAGAAATATAAGAATCGCTCGCACTGTAGTACAGTAAAGGATGGAATAACTTACAATGCCCTAATGCCAAAAGTCTAATGTCTATGCAAAAATTATTTAAGGAATGCCATGGTTCTATTAGTAATGTTATTTGGAGTAGATTTACTGGTAGGAATTGGTTTCGGACAGTCCCTGAAAACATAGAAACATCCTCTCCGTGTTCTGTAGAGATTTTGCTTATCATAAGCATCTCTTTCACACCATTGCTACCTTCTCCAGCATCTCAAATGCTTACGAAAGTCAACCGGACTTTTCTTATCCCATATATTCCCCCCTGCATAACTAATTGGATAACGTCTTTACCCACTTATACAGTAGTTTTCCTTCTATCAGAGATTCCCCTGTGATCCGATATCAGCATCCGTCTATACTGCATTTCAAATTTAGGAGACAGAATGGACTCTTTTGGAGATTCATTTCCCATTTAAATCCCCATAAGAAGACAGGTGCGTTGTTGGTAAAACCTCAAGAAATGTGCATTTTGTTACACAATATTAAAGAAAATTCAATGAATGAACAAACGCTAAATCGAATTGTAGTATTTATTTTCTGTTATGTGAAAAACAAACGTTGAAAAATACTTTTACTGCATTCCCTCGCAAAACGGGTTTTCCGCAATTATATTAATCACCTTACTGGTAGATAACCATTATTTATATTCGCTGACAATATATTCTCATAATCCTCACTAATTGCTATTTGCAACTATAAATATATATTTGCATTATAAATAGTTTGAACATAGCTATAAGTTTTCTAAAAATATTCGAAACTGAACTATGATATATTTAATGAAAAAAGTGATCGCTTGCTAAATTAAGTATCTTGAAAAATCTTAGGGAATAAAGTAAAGCTATTTTCTGCGAAATAATCAAACAATCTAAGAATAAGGGGAACTTTTGTTGTTTAGTGCTGTTAAATTGTTCACCAACGCAGAAATTGTGGCACCAGGCGCTTTCAAGCCAACTTCGTGTTCCTCAATGCCCACAGAAGGAAGATTTTTAACAGGAGCCTTGATTAATAAGTTATAATTGTTCTTGGAGTAAAGTGCGCTTCAGAGGATAAAGTATAGCTAAGATAACGCAATTTATCATCATTACCTTTAGCACTTCTTAGAGAATCTGAGAAATTATGACGCTGCCTCAGATGTTGGACACAACGATCAAGGCGATGAATCTAAAAATTGATCTAACATTGAGTTTTAAAAGGAAATGGTTTTAATGCTTTCCTTTTGAGTGATTGTGAGTCTCTTATGAACCGTGGAATGTTATCGGACCCAGGTTAGCATGTACATGGAATTTCGCTTCTTTTCAAAATACCCGTCGGAAAGGAGCCATAAATGCGAAACAGATGTGATCTTTCCCCGCAAATGATTTGGAAAGAAGAGCTGGAGTTCACTAAGTAACTGGATATATTTAAGTGAGCTAGCTTTAGGTGTTACTTAGGAAGTGATAAATAGCGTTGGTGAGTTTCTTTCATCGACTCGTTGCAATCATCCTGTAGTCTCATGTCTGATGGAAAGAAGGCTATGGGAGAAGTTGAGAAGCCGTGATATGAAAATACAAGGATTCTAATTCTTTCACGAATTAAAAAAATCTCTTAGGGTTATCGAATCCAGTAAATAAACTAATTCAATCACTGAATACTCGCAGTAATCGGCTTACAGTTTACAGGTTTGTTAGTAGCCACATTGGAAACAAAATAAATAGCCAGCGGTTTAAGCATGCGAGTTCTTTGGTTTACAATGATTTCGTCAGAATAGGAGTTAAAACGAAGGTGCAAGACACTCTTAAATGAGTATCTCCGTAACATGAATGAGGTGTTACTCAATTTAAAAAGGTCAACTTCATACCTTCCGAAGCCGATATCCTGATAACGGGTTCGTACGAACGTAGAATAGAAGAGAATACCATAGTAAATAGAAATATATGACATCATTTGTTGGCTCCTTGTTTATTTAAGAAAACTTCTAATATATTGAAGAGAAAATACTATTGTGTACCCTGACGAGACGTGAATCCTTGTTGAGAAAACAGTGAACATAGCTTGGCGTGACAATGAAGTTAAACACCGCATCAGGCTTTCCTTAGAGGCTAGAGTATGCGACTGAAAGCTCCCACTTAAATGATAATGAACGGTGAAGAAACCTTTTTAATCTATTGTCTTCAGGGTGCATCCATTTTCCAGTAATTAAGCCGGAAATATTTTAAGGACTTATATCTGAGAACTTGGGCACATTCTCAGAGGAAAACTAGAAAAACCGTGTTCTGCAGAATAAATGTTGTAGGCCGATGATTTGTGGGATGAAATTGAGGAATTTACTATTCGAATAATTTCCTCGCTATCATTATAATAGTCGTCACCTTCGTCAATAGACATGCCAGGGCTGCAGCCAAGATCATCAGAAAACAATCAGAAAATGTTCTCATTTTGTTTTATACCTAAATGCAGCATAATAAAATTTGCACCGGGTATTTTTGTGACAAACTACTATTTTTGATGAATTCAACATAATATTTAGCACATGAGATTTTTTTACCTCTAATTAACCTACTATTGACCCTCTGACAGCATTAAAATTAAACATCCTTACCCAACTTAACAACACTCAAATTTGGTTCGTTGTTGGCAGTGGTTGCCTATGCTATAAGGATGCGAGCGGTGCGAACGGAGAGTACGTTCAACGGCGTCCTCCAAAAGGTCCATAGACTTTTCAATGTGGAACACATTACACATTTCAACATTCCTTCTTCCACTACTTCTGCCCTTTTGAATTTCCCTCAGCAAGATCCTCTCCCACAGAGTTGAAACATTCAGTGTTCCCCTCTGGCTGGCGTATTTTCTCAATTCTTCACAATATCCAGTTCTCCCCAAGTCCCCAAACTATACTCTCCCTCTTTCTTCAAACATCAGGTTTCGCAACCATTGTGTTATATTTTTCGTCAATGTTTTCATTTATGTTTTCGCCATCATTTCCCTTTTTCAGGTAAATGATTTTTACAGTATCGCAGTCATTCTTCTATGCAATTCCTTTGCTAATACGGTCCATTTTGTCCTTAATAAGGCTTAAATATGTGGATTCTTCATCTTTATCAACATGCAAATTACCCTGCAAGCCGCCTTGAAGGCAAGTAGTAGGGGATGCTAGGTCACCAGCCATTAATGACATTATTGCTATTGTTGTAAGAATGGCCGTACGGCTTTGCCGACGATTCTTCTTCACATAACATTTTTTTAAAATATAACCTCCAATTTTTATGTTAAATTTATCCTTTAGATTTATTTACCTACTCTTATAAATCTCCCATATTATCACTTTCAATTTCTAACAATAATATTCAATCCATTTCTTTCACCCTGATTCTTTTACGGGGTCAAAAATTACTGCAGTGTCGTGCATGTATGGATAATTAAAGCTTGATCAACTAAAATTCTGAGTAAATCAGCTTCCCAACTATTTTCTTTATATTCTTGTCTATCTTTTATCCAATGATTCTCTTACCATTTCCTCGACTTATAAGTGAAGAAGCCCGGCGATAGCAGGTGCAGACCTTACATTGCTCTCCCAAATTTTTCAGTTTGATATGTTTATGTAGGAGAGATTCCGAAGATTATTTCAAGTTTAGAACAATGTACCGCCAAATTGCTGAGTTAATTTCTTAAATTCTTCCTTCTTCCTTGTTTCCAAAGTTAACCAGGAATCTCAACTTCATTCCATGGTCGTTTTTATTCATGCTGTAATCAATTATTTTTAATTCTTTCTCTCCCATATTATGAAGCTTCAACTGAACTGAACAAATAGTTGTTTGCTCTTTTCTCACATCATCACCTATCAAAATTAATAGTATTTCCCTTTCTGAATATCTCTCGACCTCTCCTTCTCCGTGTCGCATTTCCTATGCAATAATAATAATAATAATAATAAATACAGAAATAACCCCGCTCTAACTCTGAAGAATAGTCCCTTCTTCCACCTTCTTCCTTGTACGTCTACTAGAAGATATAATTACGTTAAGTAAGTGAATGCGAATTTTTGACCTATCTTATACAGACACAACCATTTTCATTTTCTTCCTCCTGTAAAGTCTTATACATTTTTATAGCGCAATCAATTTTCTTCCTCTTTGTAATTGTACCATATCATAGTGTTTCTGACTCCTCAACGCTTCATCAAACAACACTTACGGACAGTAAGACGGGTACATACGCTTGCAAAATAGCAACACATGTATCTAGATTAGTTGTAGGTGTGAACAAATATGTAAATAAAAGTCGAACTATTATCGTGTTCATTTATTTGACTATTTATCTGCGGTTAAAAAAATCAGAGAAAGGATTAATTACGAAGGGAGGTCAAAGGAGATGTAGTACATTCGTAAAAGGTTGGTTAATATAAGATATTCTTTAAAAGAATTGTTGTAATAACATATGATGGTAGTTTTGAAGAAAATCCGTACCAGGAACAATAGAAATTCACAGAACACTTGATTTTAGTTTGACGTTGAGTAATCGATTATACTCGCATAATAGGGGTAGTTAATACCACCCTGATAAAATAACATAAATATACCTATTTAAGTACTCTTTCCTTGCACAATTTGTGGTCACAACAAAACCAAGTTCACTCACCAATCATTTATGATACATAGATCCTGCGTTTTCTTTGAACGAAAAAATTATCAAGCAATTGCGTAGCCGCCTAGGATTGAATAATTTAATGTCGATGTCCTAATACCTATAACAAACGTTCATGTGGTAGTTTGTATCGTATGATGAAGATTTATGCATAGATCTGCACCTAATATTCAATTTAAAGACGCGTTAACGTCATTCATGCAAAACAGCGTGTTGATCCGAGCTTAATGCACCCATTGAAGCACACCTAATTTGCTCAATGAATTTGGCATTAATCCCAGGTCTTCGTCATGGGAGAAGCAGAACCGGTATGTTGGATTTCGCGTACTCTCCCTGGAACGCACAGGTGTGTTACTCGCTGGGCTCGTCAGTTGGTGACCATTCAGGGTATTGAAGTTGGAAGGAGAGTGAGGATACTAGGGGTTATAGTCATTCATGCCACTAATCAGACTGTTTTTGATTAAATGATTTTTGTCATTTTCGGTTGAGGAGAAAAGTGAGGGAAAACAGACTGTTATTAATATTGAGGTACTCTCCTTTCGCAGCTTGGGTGGTGACGTAAAAAATTAGGAATCTACTTTAGTTTAAAAAATACACATTGATGTTTTGTTTAACTTTTCTGAAATTTATTTTTTTAGCAATGCAGACATTAATTATTAATTAGGTGAATTTTATTGAAAGTATTTTGAAGGGCAATTAATTTCGATACCCTTAATGTTTACTGCCGAAGAACTAATTGTAGGCAAATGAGTTTAAACAGTTTGACTTATCATAAATTTCGCCGTTTTTCTAGTGATATCCACTATTATTCTAGAACCTACTTAGTCCATTTAAGCCATTGCTCATGTTTATATGTTTTGGCAGTCTAGATTAATTAAGAACTGGAAGAAAATATCATCTCCTACCGTAAAGGATGGTACTTGCACCATGGAAATAGAGCAAATACCTTCCAAATATTTCGCATTATAAGTTTATTACCCCCGTAAAATTATGTGCTGCTATAAATCTATTTAATAAGAATCACACGGAGACTGTTTTGTATATAACATAAATTTGCATAATGATTGATAATGTATCAGAAAATGTTTAGGAATGAATTTGATCACCGCTTATGTTCTCTCTCATGAAAGTAACATCTTCTATTCTGATTGCGCTATGAAATTATTAAATAGTAATGATTTATATGCGATGCTGTGGCAACATAGTAAAATAAGGTAAATTAAAAATAGCATTAAAATTCTCTTCGAATGAAATACTTCCAAAAATGGACGAAAATAATAAAAAAGCAGTACACTTCATTGCCTTTTCTCCAGTGAAGTTTGAAATAAAAATTTATTGCTTTTGTTTGTTTTTGAGTAAGTATACTTTTGGATTCATACATAAATAACATAAACTGAGAGAAAAATGATGAGAAGCACAATTTACGTGTTGGTTGTAAAGTTTTCAAGTGATGATATGTTCTTTAGTGCAGTAGATAGTATAATAAATCCGAAACCTTGATGAGTTACATTTTTGATTTTACCCATGCGTTTTTTCTTAAGATCTACAAACCTTAGATAAGTTTGATATTAATTTGCAAGTTAAGCTCATTATGTAAAGGAGCTACAAATTATACCTGTGCAGTATTAGCCAGTAAGTTGCCTTCGCACCGCCCCGACCTAGCACAAGTTGACAACAATACGATTTAGTGTAAGATGCATAACTTCTTTAGAAGGAGTTCTTGATAGAAGGAGTTATTGATGTCTTTTACTTGTTTTAACAATTATCTTTATATCGGAAATTAAATTGCATGACCCCAAAAGGGAATATTGCTGGGAAGGATTACATTGAATCTAAAAGTATGAATTAACTATTTTTTTGAACATTTATTGTGAATGGAATTGTGGCCCATATATTTTTTTACAAATGGCTGACGTTTTCATCGTCAGTTAATGCGCTTATTCTTCATCTTAGGATAGTTTTTACATCTTTGTTAATTGTAAGTTTCGATTATAGGCTGCATTAGTCTCCGACTAATTCATCAATTTGTGAATGATAGATCAAAGTAGTTCCAATTTTTATCATATAAATTTTTAATTTACACAGCTGGTGATCTCTGTAAAAGAATCATTCCTCCACTCAGTTAAGTATTGATTCCAGTCAGTGGAAGATTCTTCTTAGGTTTATTAGGCGTAAAAAATATAGATTTTACACGCCACTCATGTCAGCGTTGCAATTCTAATGCACAAGATTTGATATCAAAGTTCTACATTGGAGTCCGTTGTGACTCAACAATGTTAATTGCGTATGATATTCTCCAATAGCCAATCTCTGAGATGAATCAATCCTTATGTGAGTGGAGGAATGATTACTTTACAGAGATCACCAGCAGTGTAAATCAAAAGACAGGCTCATTTTTGATTCTTGAGTGGTTTAGATTTATAAAAATTAGAAATTTTGTTATTTAATTGAGTCTTGAAAAGTAATAAACCTGAAGGTTGATTTTGATAAGTGACAGCAGGACTAACTTTGTAGTTATTGAACTCTATGGCGTGTGAAATCAACACATCAGGGTACGAGGGCCAATTCCTTTCCCTTGTGTCGCCTGCGATTACCCAGGAAGATCTGATACCCGAAGAGTCACGCGGCTTGGGTGAATTTGAAAGTGTCTAGAGACGTCACCTGGAATAGAACCGGGACCTTCCGACCAGTAGCCGAGAGCTCCACCCATCAGGTCACCTGAATATTTACAATTGCTAGTGGTTTTGCTCTTCCGCCCCCTAGTCGCCTTGGAGGTTATGAAATTCATGTGCTAGTGAAAAACTCTTAGGCTCCTTTGATGAATGCAAATACTCACAAAATATTAATGCTATGCTATTTCCCTAATGATTGTTAGCATTATTGTTTTTTGCAATACTGTAGTGAAGCCTGTTAAACTCCTGGAAAATTTAGAAACCCTCTGTTAAAACCTGGAGAGCTATATTTTTCTAGATGGCTTTGTCCAGGGACTATCTGATTAAGTTTCAAGGGAAGTGAAATATGAGTGCACTTGTGTGCAAATGTGTCGAGTAGGATGGTAAGCGTTCAAACTACTCTATCAAATTCCCTCGTGAAATGGACATTAATGATTGGGATTTATTTAATTTCGTTTCATTTCCCTAACAAAAAAAAGTAATTCGCTCATCACAATCTTCAAGCATATCGCGAAATCTTAAGTAGAAAAATGCCACTTGGTCTTTCTTCGGTCGTCTTTCTGATCCTGTTCAACAACTAACTGACATTTCATACCCGTCAATCATCTTACTCCCGCAGGCAAACGAAACTCTCTGAGAATGACATCATAGAATTGATTTTTTTTAGAAGAATCCGTTCATAAATATATTTAAGAGTGATTCCTTCCCATTTGAAGGATCGCTATCGTTAGTCAAATAAAAAATTTGTTCGAAGGGCATTGATAGAGTGAAAGAATCGACGATATCTCAGCAAGGAAAAGGCAGCTAATTTTTTGGTATTCCATTACGAGCACCAACGACCGAGATTGTTTCTCATCATTCCCCTCTAGTTCTACAAATTCTGCCTATTACATGGCCACACAACACCCTTCCCCTCATTAAGAATCGATCCAGCACTGTTTCAGCTGCTGGAATTCACGCTCCCACCCAGTTACCGAAATGGGGGTTTCTCCTGATGAATTAACCACGTAAAATGTGCTATAAAAAGAAGAATCTCGAACGGTGACTCCACTGTAATTCAAAACATTCCACTATTTCCGGGGGCACGTCTCGCTGGCCTGAGGTTTGACGGAAAGTATGCCATCGTTGCCCACGTTGTGGGCGTGATGGGCGAGGAGAATCTCTGTATCGAAACGTCTCGATTTCATTTGGCGTGTTTGCGCACCGACCGTCCGTCCTGCCTAGGGAGGGAGACTCGAAAAGGAAGGCATTTCGGGGCGGCCGTGTCCGTCCCACTCTATCGGAGAGGCCCGGCGGTCCGCTTCGCGTGCACCCTCATTTTCACATCATCGAGTAAATGGCTCATTTCGGTTCGTCATCCAATCACGGCCTCATTTTCCGTCGTTTTTCGTTCCTCTACAATCAGAGCAAGGGAGGCGGATAGATAGCGGAGGAAGAAATTGAGCGAGAGAGGGAGTGAGGCGGAGAGATAGACGGAAGGGGGGACGGGGGGAGGG
>LYUA01000163.1:328955-345261 GCA_002093875.1 Calopteryx splendens
ATGACCTGATACCCGAAAAATGGTACACAGCTTGGGTGTAGCTGAGGGTGCCCAGAGACGCCACCCGCTCAGCGCTATACCCACTGGACTACCACGCCCCTAAGGATTGTACACCAAGTTAAATAAAAAATAATAAATTAGTCATTCGAGTAATATGAAACAATAAATTTAAAAAAAAGCTTTCTTAATATTAGAAAGCAGGTAAAATTATTTTTTTTCTGATGAGCGCCAGTTGGTACCGATAGGAATTCGAGCCAAAACATGAATGGGAATTTCGGGGTATGAACTTTCTATAGAGTCATGGAATAAAAAAATTGTGTGTAGATGGTAAGGTTGGGCTAGTAAAACGTTGGTAGTTTTTTCTCAACGATTAGGAACGGAAGCAAAAACGAAATAATCAACAAGTACGTAAATTGAGACACGGAACCGAGGATATTCATTAAAGTTTTACAGGCGCCTAAATTGATTTAGTATAACTAATAGTATTTTATATTTGAAGCGTGTTCATTCGTAATGGAATCAAAATATATCCCTTATTGTTCCCTATATACGGGAGAGGTTTCATCGAAATTGCCAGAGACCAATGCATGATGTAAGCCCTTACTTTAACTAAGCAGCGTATTTTCATATGCTACTGATGCTGATTCTGATTACTGATGCTTATTCTTGAAATTGGTGACTTAAGCAACACTGAGGTCGGAATTTGACGATAAACTCTTCACAAAATCTATTACTTTCTACGAATCTGAATGTTGGTAATTGGCTATTGCCAACATCCACACAGGTACACATCCGGTAAACTATGGGAAAGACAATATCGCGGAATAGCATGCTCAAATGATCATAGGCCCGGTTAGCAACAAAAACCAACAATGCATGTTGGCGGCCTTTCTAAAAGCAGCAAATGTTTCATGTGACTTCATTCTTCGTACTAAGAATGAAGTAAAACGTAATTGGATAGTACTTCTTCTCTTAACTTATTCGTGTCGTCGTCTTAGCAGTGAATCGAATGGCATTTGATAAATTAGCTCTTACGACATTATTGCATTTATAATGCCTCAGAACATTTGACGGGATTTTCGAGGCCGAAACCTATTTTCGCATTATCGGACCTTAACGTTTTTGTTCTATGTATATATATATATATATATTCGACGTTAAATTTGCAGTCCATAAGTAGAACTCCGACGAAAAACATTTCTCGTGGTCCACCTCCTAAGTGGGACAGCGACCTCAAAAGAACGTTTGTGATTTATGGGAAACTATCGCTAGTGGAACTGCTGAGGTTATGCGTACTACGGTTTAAAGTGATTGGATTGGTGCTTGGCAAAATTTCTTGCCTGCCCAAGGTAGTGAGTAAGGGATCGATTCACAGGAGTCTCTTTCAGTCTTCTTCTCAGTCTTTTTGACTCTGGAAAAATATTTTTGACCATTTTTGATGTTATGCGAAGAGCAATGCAAGTATGGCGTGCCAGATGGAATGCGTTATTTTCTTTCGATTATTTTACTTTTTCATTCATACAAGGAAAAACTCTTGATTTCTCTTTACTTCTCTCAAACTTCTCAAACCCCTCTAAAAATTAATATCTCGTATTTTTCTTCTCCTCTGCCTTTAGGAGAAAATAACTTCAGCAGTCAGTCTGTGCCCACTATAAAATACTGCTACAATGAGAGATACTATAAGTCTGAAAAGTGATATCATTAAATTAAAAATGCCAATGTTTGCTTTATTGAAATTCACGACCCTCCAAGAAAAAAAGCAAAAAATATTTTCATAGGAAGTATGTGTGTGTATGTAGAGTGATCTTTCCCCAAAAAAATGGATTTTACTATTTCCTCCCCTCTCCAGCTCTCAAATATCGGTGAAATCTTTTGAAGAATATTCCTCTTATCTTATAAAATTCCAGTATGCTTGGCGAACGATGATATCTGTTTAATGCTCCACAAAATGGCACGTTGACATGGCTTTCAATCTTATCTCACGGAGGGCGGCGTTGATGTGAACTATGCTTCAGGGCAGCTCTCATATTTTGGTTATTTTTTCTTGGGGCTCATCGAAGGATTTTACTGAAAACACGAAAACGTTTAGGAGTACATTCCCACGCATGGCTCATTTTCCACTGTTTGTGAAAGGAATTAAAATTGGCACCAGGAATGTTTTATTTTTTTGTAGCAATTGGACTACGAGTAAATAGGCTAATTCGCGCTGTTATTATAATGAAATGAAAAATGTCATATAACATCACTAAAACCGTGACCATGGGGAGCATTCGAACTCACGGAGTTCAGGATGGCAAGCATGGTCGCGACTCACCTGTTTAAAATCTTTCGTTCCACTCGGAGGGATGTTGTTTGTATTCATCGTTTATTCGCAGAGTCCTGGCTCTTATATAAAGCTCCAGAGAAGTATTTAATGCAACGGCAGTTATTTCTTAAGATGGCGTTTTTAATAGGGTCTCATATGTCTTGTAATATTTCTCAATACTATGGGCTTTCAATTTTTCTGGCTTGATTAACTTACCTGAAGCTAAGTAATTTTAAGTATATTATTTAAATTTTATGATAAATTAGTGACAATTGAGTAATTATAAGTTAGTGTATAATATGCTAGTTTAAATAACAATAAAGTTTGTTTGCAGTCGTTTACATACCTATGTAATGCAGGTTTGGAAAGCTACTGAATTTTAGATGAAGAAACGTAACTACTTGCTATGCTTTAGCGATATATTTATAAATTCAAAACACGTGCATAATAATTTTCTTAGACCAAATCCGCACCTCTAATCGTGGCTGTTATTAGCAGCATGAAGTGAAAAAGTTAATCATTCACTCCCTATCCCATGTTCCGCGTTATTTAAAATTGGTTTTGCCATGGCAATACAACTCAATAATTCTTAATGCAATAGAAGAAAGTCACATTGCATTTATCTAACTCGAATTTGAAAATAAGATTGATTGTATAGTTATATGTCATTTTTAATATCTGTAGATATGCGAATTACTTGTCAACAACTGGGGTTAAACTCTAGAAAAGTGCCGTGATTAAGAAATATACTTAAGTGTACAAAAAAAATTAATGGTTAAGGAAAAAAATACCTGCCCATATCAAATAACACTAAAGTCAATTTTATCTTAAATTAACAAAGAATAATTTTAAAAGTCTATGAATTGGGAAAAATTATTCGTAACGACCAGTGAAAATAGTTGATGCAATGAGATTTCCGTATAAACACGCAAACCCAAAACCCCCATACTGCAGTAGGTGAAATACTATGCATGTAACTCAAAGCCTGTTTTCAAAATTTGCGTTAGAAAATTTAGCTATAGGTAGCTTAGGTATTATTATTTTGCATATTGAGCAGAGAACAGCGATTAATTTACAAATACAATTGTGCTTTTGGTTAGGAACTGACCAGTTAATAAATATCTGTTCTTGTTTGTTTGCAACCGAAAGTTATGATCCTTTGGCCCTTGATTAATTTTCATAAATTAGCTATCAGCAGCCCAAGACCAAAGAAAATGTTGAGAGGGTATATGATGTGAGGACAAAGACACTTTCTTAATTATCTCTATTGTTCATTTCTATATATTTTCAGTCACACAAATGAGTTTGAGCAGTCATGCATGAAATGAAGAAACTACTTTTCCTCAATACATTGGAAATATTATTGTTATGTCATATTATTGGTCATGTCAGTAGTAACAGTTTTTTCTGAAATTGTATTCCGTATCATACTACACTACGCAATATTCCTAAAAATACCAGAAAACTCCTTATCAAGCAAAGTTAACATAGAACTTTATTCGAAATAATTATAATTATTTTCATCCTTCATATTAAAATTTTTAAATACTATTAGAAGTTCAGGGAACTCAAATTAATTGGCTAATAATCAGCCACAGTTTTTGGCTAATAATCAGCCACACAACCAAACAAAATTTCAGCTCCAACAAAAATTAGTTATAATATATTAAGAACGTTTATTTTCCTTCAAAACCGATTTATTTGGAACTTCTATGAAATATGTATCTATTTTTTATTGCAATAATGAGTTAGCATTTATTTTAGTACAGTTAATTTTTGGGAAGAAAATTCATTCGCATACTTGTGCTCATGGTTAGAATTTACGGCTGTTTCACGGCTACATTTTACATTTAGAGTTGTTTTGTTAATACACTTCAAATATATACATGTTCATATATTAAATCTGTCATACAGCGGTGGCTTTAAGAGCATGATGTAAAAGCAAGATAGAATAACGTGGCGTAAATCTTTAGGTCATTCAAGAAAATTTGGTGATATCCATTATTCCAATACTTCTCTACCGACAACACCTTGTTTTTTGCGCTTTTATAGAGCCTATTATTCTCCGGTTCGAAAATTACATATTTAGGTACGTGAAATGTCGTATAATAAAATCAAGTTGTTTCTCACATTAAGGTTTTAGCCATAAAGTGTTCTTTTACTTCACGTCAAAATATCTTTTCTCAGCTTTAGCGGTGCATAATGGAATGGAGTCGATTTAGAAGCAATTGGAAATGTGATTTTTGATTGATTTTGATCATAGTTTGGTTGGGAAGCCGTATAGCAGGTATCTTTGTTCCTTATTAGACTAGTTATGCATGGAAAGTTCTTTGTTGAGGATTTAGAATTCCTCCATCACGAACGGCCCTCCATGACGGAACTTTATTTGAGGCAAAAGCAACAAAATTAGAAGCCTGCTATCAGAAAAGGGTAAACTCTCAGTCGGAGACTACCGCCGGTATTTTACTTCTTTATGCTGAGAAGCTGGTAATCTATATTTCTGCTTTCCCGAGTTTTCCTAATGAATTTCGGTCCTTTGTCATCCCCCACCAGCCGGATCATATTACTTAATAATGAAATAATTAAGGAACAATGTTCACATATTATTTTCTATGCCTCCGCTGCTTTGCTAATTATCTTTCATCCTCAAATATCACTATTTTTCTATAATGAGCTGTGCCACTTTTGGTTGAATCTCTGTCCTCATCAACTCCATTAAAATTTTAATTTTATGGAAACTCCACCGAATTATTCTGGTGGTATTTGTTTTCTTTGATCCTATTATGTTTTTCCAAATTTGAAATATAACCCTGTCCTAAATTTCTTGTAATCGCACCGGGAAAACTGTTGTTTTCATCCATTTGCACAAAGCTTTGGCCAAAATCCGAGAGCCAGTTGCAATATCTTCACTTTACACAGAGATTTAAATACAGGTGGTTCTAACCAGTATTGGGCACGCATATTTCATATCTAATCGAATCGTAATTTCATTGATATACTCCTCGATTAGCTTTAGCCAAAGTTCATAATTTTACAAAGATTTCTGCTTTTATGCAGGAAAAGTGAACGAACCTGTTCGACCTGATGTCTTCCACTTGGAAAAAAACCCTTACCACAGCTTTAATGTTCCCTCATTATACTTTGGTCAAACTTAACTAAATTCAGTTTATGAATAAAATGAGCGTAAGTTAATTGTAAAAACATGGAATATGTCATGAATCTGCCTTTAAATCTTGATTGTTCATTTGCTCTTTAAGTATATGGAAAAGAATGTTGCATCTTCAACATTTGTGACAAGTGAACAGGTATGGTGAAATGCCTACTGTTAGAAATAGAAATTAATTTACGCAAGGTTAATTTATTTTCATGAATTTTCAATTATAAATTGTTAACAAGTGCACCAAATTTAACCAACCATGTATGATGTGCCCGTTTAGGGATCTCGGCGACGTGCCTTTCCTCCGGATGATGCCAAAGATGCCGGACTCGGATTCCTTTTCGGGTACGATACTCTATAAAGTTCTCGGGGCCCCGAGGGTCTGGAGGGTTGGTTGAAGGACTTTCCAGAAGCACTTGGATCCCTACTTCTTTCTTTTGTCGGGTTCTTCAGCTCGGCATTGTCTTATTGAAACGGCTATATTAATTCTTTCGTTAATGTTAAAATAATGTCGTTTCAAGGTCTTTCTTGGGCGCCCTCCTCCTCTCTTCTTCTTAGCACTCGATAATAATCAGCCTGATCCAAATGGTTTATCTCTTATAAGTAATTACCGCCTTCAGTGAATAAAAAAATACTGCCGTCACGAGTGGAGGAATTTGGTCATTTACATTCCCGTTCTCATTTTCATTTTCCTCAAACTTTTAAAGATAATGACACAATTTTCTCTGTGTTTTGCTTATAATGACATTGATTATCAGATGAGCTCATTATGATTATTGTTGTTGAGCTATTTGCATACATTTTATCGGAACGGAATTTAACTCCCTCTCCCAAACCCAGTAGGTTGTTTCTTGCACTAGCTATTCCACGTACCGTACTTACACGGATTTATCTTCCAGAGCTGCACTTTCTGCAATTTATCTGTCGTAAATAAAAATTCTACCACTTTCTATAATTCAAATACTGTTCTTTGAATACATTGATAATGCTTCTTCTATTTCAGAACCGGCAGTAAAAGTTTCGGAAAATAACTAGATAAAGCCATTATTAATTTCCAATTATTCGTAAACCTATCATTTAACTGTTGAACTGGGTGTTGTATGTTCCAAATGTGGGCTGAATACATTCATTTTGTTTTACGTAGGTACATTTAAGGAAGGAATGCTAGAGTGGTTCAACTGCCTCTTGTCAATACCTGGCATTTGCAACGACACCTCAATTTCCTTCAAGCTTGGCTTTTGTCTCTTCACACAGATTTTAATGCTCATCGTCAGCATTGTGTGTCACAATCAGAAGCTTCAAGACATGAAGCGTGACTGAAAGCTTCGATGAGATCGGTATTTATTGCTTGCAGCTGTTTTGGTAGCGAAAGTGTATAGATCATGACTTTTTGAAGAATTAATAAACACAAAAAAAGAATTCGAGGAGCTAGCTGTATAGAGAATTTTTATATCTTGTGGCAATGCTTCTTTGTTTAGGCAAGAATGGTCATAATGGCTAAGCAAATTTCCTTGAGACTAATGACCGCTTCATGTTTATGGAACCATCGTGTTTCGGACATTGCATGCAATCGTGTTTGGTGGTCAGCGTTTCACAGGTCTCGAATAATACTTTTCAAAATCACAGTACGTTGGGAACGATGCTATTTCAGGCATCTGCTTGGGAACACGAGTCACCAGTAGCAAGGTTGTGCCATGCGGTGTGCGTAAACAGCAAGGGGCAACGTTCGTTTCAAACATACTCCTGGCCATCATGGATTGGTTTTTCATGGCCCCGTTGTTACCCTGACGATCACGCGGAAACTCTTTAGTCTATGGTTTTTCAGAATTTTAATTTATTAGAGTTGAGAGGCAAGGAGTATCTCCTTAACCTTATGTTGCTTAAAATCATCCGAATTAACGTGTCGTAGAAAAAGCGATACGTGATCCACGTCTGCGATGTCTGCTGCTTCGTCAGTGAAATTGCAAAAGTGAGATTATCATGTGGCGAATTAATTCATCACAGTTACTAATCATTTAACTTTTGATGTGAGGGATTTTTGGGTAGAGGGCATTCTTCTTGGTAGTAACCAAATACTCCGAAAGATGTTTATCCTCAGACTCGGCACTATAACTTGCGATGTTGGACAGTGTTTGCTGAGAAACAAACAGTAAGCAGGATGGGTGTTCCTGATGAAGTTCTGGCCAAGAGAATCGCATTCTTTACCATCGGTCAGAAGTGCCTGAAGGTTCATACTGGCCTTTTTTTATAAATATTTTTCATTCCCTTTAATGAAAATATTGAGTGTAATAAATACGTTTAAAAATTTCATTATGGTTTATTACTATTCAAATATTTCTTTGAGTGAACTGATTGCTTTGCATAAAAGAATGCACTTTTTTGTTTGTACTTTGTTTCAGTTTCTTCTCCGGAGTTTAATACGTCAACATCTTAAAGACATCCCTCAGTAACATGTTGTTGTGTAGCACTGTAAAAAGAGGAAAACGTAAAAAAAAACTGTTTTAGCACTTTAGATTGTGTTCCGTTTTCGCTGGTTTCTTGTACTTTTCTTTTACTGTCGAATGATGCGGACGGTTCCTTTTTTCAGACAGGGCGCTGTCAATGCAGTATACAATTGCCAACAGACCTTTTTTTTTAAACAGACTAGCCTTTAAAAGCACCAATATTATATCCCGCTATCTAGCTGACTATCAGACCACAACTTTAAATTATAGTAATTTAATACACTCATAGTAAGTATTTTCTCGAAATGAGTAGTATGGTATAGTTAAGAGTGGCAGCGAATAGTGACTGAGTAGAACAAGTGATTGTTTTGGGGTTGGCTTAGTCATTATGACGGGTGGATTAGTCTGTTACTGGTGTCGAAAAGGTGTATCCGCCGACAAAATTGTCTTCGAAAAAGTATTATTATCCTGTGTTTGAGGGGGAGTGGTGGGCAAAAGTCGGACAAGGCCCTTTATCAATTCGGGAATCAATATACATATATTTTTATATAACAATTAGATTTTTTTTAATTGAAAAACAAATCGCGTAGTTATTATAAGCTGCAAAGGTATATGCGCTGCTGGCGTACTCCTCAGCTCATAGCGGTCGCTTGGGTCTTTGGGCTTTGAGCCGCCCCTGGCTGCAGTATGAACGCACGAATAGAAATTAAATATCTACTAGTATACAAAAAAATTACTATACGTTTATGGAATCGGTTAATATACCCAAATTTTACATAAAAATTTCCAAAATAATAAATACGACTGAATAACTATAGATTACACTAAAATACACTGCAGCTCTATTTTGGTATCGGCGGATACCTATTGCTTAGATTATTCTATTTATGTATTCCTTTTGTGTTTCTTCAGTTATTGAATTTTTTTATGCGTGGAAATAGTTTAATTTGGATTTAAAATGTATGTAAATATCTTCTTGCTCTTATATTAAAAATGAGATTTACTTCAATACTTCAATAATTTTGTAGTGCATCTTGAAAAATTTTCCAATTTAGCGTCTACAATGTCCAGATGTTGAGCCATGGAGATATCTGATATGCATGCGTGGAATATCTACTATATTTACATGGATTGATCTCGAGGAATGCGGTGTTAGTATATAATCCCTCCTCGTTTTATTCGGATTTATATCTGAATTGTCTGACTGGTCTTTTCGCTCGAATATATTGTTTACTTTTTGGAGATATTGGAATAATGAAATGTATGAGTCTCTATTTACCAGTTTAACTTGAAGAATTTTGAAACCAATTAATAGGAAGCGGGCATTTTCTTACCTTGCATAGCATATTACTTTACATAGACAGTTATATGAAAAACGATTGCCATAGAGCATTCTCTCATAAATAAATAACTCATGAGAATCCCTTTTTGATCTTATATCCCCTTTCATTAGCAGGTAACTTCTTTAACATTATAGGGTTTTCTTTCATTTGCATGCCAATATATCAACTCATGCGCTAAACGAGAACAATTTTGAAAATCAAACACAGAAATTGGGAAACTCGGTAACATGTGATGTAAAATTGAAGCATTATCTTGCAGATCCTACAAACATCGCTATTTGATGGCTAAATGGATAAAAATATACAATCTATTTCTCCTTAATGCTATTATACGTAAACAGAAACACGCGTAATGGACTGTTCCAATCATATAGAAGTTTCAGGTACGAGTACGTCATGCAAAATATGTCATTGATTAGCACATAATTGCTTCCCCTAAGATTAAACGAGTGTAACTTCTTACAATCGAATCGTGTTTGCACTTTTTAATAATCGGTGTCAAATCCAAATTAGTATTTACATTGAATTTTTCGTAAATAAACTGGCATCAAGGTAATTTGGCAAATATCGTTGTCTTCCGAGCTGCGAATTTAACTGAATTTATATAAATTTATTTTTATGGTTGAATTTTCAGCTCCACTTGCGAGGTTGTATTCCTAGAATCGGCATTTCAAATTAAGAATTTAAAAAAACTGTGGTCGGTCGAAAAATCGTAGAGCAATGTGCCCCAAAGAAATAGATATCAAGACAAATCTTCGGCTCATGATACCCATTACACGGACATTAACATTTAAATGGTCAAGGCTTTGATTGCTAAACAAATTTTTAATCACATTTAAATTAAGGCAAGTTTCTCAGAATTCACTGGCTGGAGTTAAATGTTTGCTCTATAAGTGGAATTAATTTCAATGCTGTACGCTAAACTTTTCATAGCGTGTAACTGGAGTTTCATGGGAGTTATGAATAAAAATTTTTAATGGCAAAGTGAATTTCAACGCTCCTAGTTTTGGCACTAGGCCGGTGCACAAAACTGGACAGAAATGCCAGCTACGTGAATCATGTCTAAAAACGTAGGCTGCGTAAAAAATTACTGATAACATAGTAGGAGAACTCAAAAGTCATGGGCTCCAGCCTCGCCTCGGAAAGGTTCTGGTTTGCCAGGATGTATGTTTTTCTAACATGACGTTGCGGAGTGATAGTGAGCTCATCGTCGGGTTCCCTTTAAAGCCCAATCAATTACTTCTATTAATATAGTACAAAACATAAGTCTGAGATCTGATTGATGGTAAAAACTGAAACATATATATTTCTTATATATGTCTTAATTAAACCTTTGTAAAATAGTTACTCGGGAACAGTAGGTATAAACAACCCATGATGCATAATATAAACATTTGGCCAGCTGGTGGAAGAATTACTAGATATAGTCAGGTACCGATATCTTCTGAAATTTATTTCCTCTCGTTTGTATCTTCAGAATTTTGATATTATTAGGAAAAAATTCGGAGAGAGTGCATAGCAAAGAGGAGCTTGGAAAAAATACCTGAAGACTGAATACATTTGATAAAATAGGGAAACCGTTGAAGTTACTAAAATAATTTGAGATTTTTTCGCATCCTTTTTTTAATGTAGCTCTTCGAGCATGCATGTCAACATTGTGAAGCATGTTTCTTGCAAGCGTGTTAATATTATCAGTAATTGAACGCCGATTAATGAAAATGAAATGCATCGCCTGCAATGCGTAATTGCAAACTTTATTGGGATGTATAATGTATTGTACGTATTAATTAACTTTTCCTCAGATTAATTATTTTACAACTAACAAGGTTCTGATTTTTAACTAATTTTAAGGGTATCTTATCCTTAAAAGGAACTTATAGGAAGTAATTCACAGATTTAATGTCGATTTATTGGCTTTTTAGGGAATGAGCGTCGGTTATGGTGAGCTGACGGGTGATGGTCCCGGATTCGGAATAAATTTTTCTAATGTTTTTATTGTTTTTTTTTGAGTCAAAATGAAGCGAAAAAACAACTAAAAGCTTGCTTTGTTTTTATAATGACGGATTGTTCCCGAAAATATCCAATTAAAAAGATAACAGCCAATTAATCCCTTGTACATTTCTTGATTGGATTTTGGTGCAATTCTTTCATTGAAAAATTTGGGATTTTCTCGTAACGTTAAATCCACTGAAGAGGAACCAATCGATTTCCCGTATCATAGCTTTTAACAACGTTGCGTTGGCGTGATTTATCAACTAGAGTGTAGGTGCTCAATATATAAGCATAATATTGTTGAAACTATACCTATTACAATACATTTCAATCCTCGGTAAGGTATCTATGAAATGGCTTCTGAAAATTATCCTTCATAATATCATCTCGTTCATACTTTTGTAACTAGGTAATGCAGGCGTTCCAATTTTTCCTGATACAGACACCCGATCGCTGAGACGCGCGTTAAATATTTTATAATAAATTAGTGGGCAGTAAAAACTCCACTTTCTTTATTTTTACCCGTATCTGTGGGTGGTAATTCCGCCTTCGGAACGGGTAGTGTGATTTCTCTATGATTATTACATTGGGTGGATGTTTCTATATAACCTTGACCACTTGAAGCCGGAATCTCTACCTATACTTGCCGAAAATATCGTCGTTATTTTCTTAAGGATGCTTCCATGACCAGCTTAATTCCAAATTACCCAATCTTTTTCTTACCTATACCTACTACTAAAAAAAAACTTCAGGAATTACACTAACATTCGCTGATTTATTTAAATAGTAATACTTTTCTGTGATTGAGCCCAAAGTTATTTGTCTCATGACATTGGTATTTTTATATTCATGTGATTGCTGAGTCCTTAGTGGGAACAAAATTAATTGCACATAATCTTTTACCCTGTTGCCATCATTTTCCAATCTAGAAAACGCAACGTGGTTTTAAGTCATTTGTGGAAAAGAAAAATCGTAGTCGTAGAACTAAATTTTATAGTCATATTTATGATCAGATCAAATCGCCAAGCAAGTCTTTTCCCAGGAATATTGAGCAAACAGGCAAATGCGGAATTACTGAACACGGTCAGCAGTCACGTAAGGGATGGGAAAGTAGATTACTGTCTTCTTTCCTGGTATGCCAAATGGACACGTGGAATTAAAAGTTTCTAAAAACGATTACAAGAGGTAGTTTCATCGTCGGCCTGCGGGAGGGACAGCAAAATTCCAACCACAAGTGCTCGTCCAGGTCATTCCGCGGCCACCCCAACCGCGTTCCGACGAACGGCGGGCCCTACCGCGGGAGAATGCCCTGTTATGCATTTGAGAGAAAGCGGCCCCAATTCAGAATTTATTAATTATTCAAGTTAGAATGTGGGATTGGTAGTTTTTATCTACAAGTTTAATAGCTCAATTTAAGTATTTTCAGGTTCAGGGTTGTAATCTGAAACGGGCCACAGTTTGCTGGTACCTATAGCAAATATTAAATAAAAAATAGTTACATATTATTAGTCAACTACGGACTACACTAGCTTTAAGGAGCGTTCAAACGAAAAATATAAATTTTGATGTGTCGCCCTAAGGTGCAACGGTGGTTCACAATATGATTTTCAACGTTTTATTTCAGTAATTTAAATTTAATGGGGTGATTTCGTCTTGCAGAAGGGTTAAGTCGCATGAATCTATCATCCATATGTATTTCCTCAATATTCGAAAAAATCTCAATTAGCATACGGTTGATCTGGGAGGAGAGCTATGATACTGTCTTAGAAGTAATTTACCTCGTAGCTTTCCCGTCAATGATTAAATAACCGCCCTTTGCTGTTGGGTTTTTGAGGTTTCTTTCACGTTGGTTCATTCAGGTGGATGTCAGTTTCTCCGGCATTGCAGTCGGCATCTTCAGATCTGAAGTCTTAGGTGTAATTTATTCGGACCCGAAGATACCGACTGGAATGCCGGCGAAACTATCGTCCACTAATAAGGAAGAAAACCGAAAACCCTCGAGTAAACCGGTATTTGTTGTTCATTACGTATTTATATACCTATTTATCACTATGTTGGTCTTAGGGGAGATTCCCCATAGATGATTAAACTGGCTATGCTGTATTTTTAAAACTATCGAGTTATGTTTAATAGCAAATGAATACCTGGTGGCGTTGTTCAAACATGACCAAATAGTTCAGAGGGGTAAGAAAATTGTGTCATGATTTAAGATTTTCATAGATATTATATGCATTCGAGAGGGAATAAAAAAATCGATTATGGGATAAAAACAATAGAGGAAAGTTTAGTGACAATATATGGGCCTCAGACGGTCACAGAATCAGCCATCCCACTTTGAATTTCTCATAAGCCTCAAGGAAGCTACTCCATAAAAGAATTATTTAGCAGTGACAATAAGTTATTAAGTGAATGGTGAGAATTATTCTGGATCCTTCGGGATTACTGAATGATTGGAACTACTCTTTTACGAGACAATTTTATACTTATTAATTTTAATTATTTAAAAGCTCTTCCTCCTAATTATTATCATGAACCTTTTTATTTTTAATATAAAAAATACGAGGAAATGATAAATACATTTTATTTTGGATTTTATTGTACATTTCTAGTACATACTTAACTTTCCTAACTAAGGAGAGATTTAATTACGGAACCAAATTAGTAATCCAACTTCAAATGCATTTTAAGAATTCGCCCAGAAATTTCTCTTATGTTTTGTGTTCCACAACTTTCAAGTTGGTTAAAATCCTTGAAGAAAATTCCTTTTATTTTAATCAGAGATTCCATGCCTTCTAATATACAAGAGAATATTCGTGATTAGTAGTACCCGACGTATTCTTATTGGCCGGGAGGGGATTCTCATGGGATCTGAAAACATTGCTAAGTTAATGATGCAATAGCAACTTAATACGACTTTATAATAAATTGCATTGCTAATTATAAAAAAATCTATAATTGTTACCATGAATTAACAAAATATATATATTTCTGTACTCTACACCAAATGTATTCGAACACACTTACTAAACCAAAAATACTACTATTACATTTGAAGCAAAATATTATTTTTTTATTGCCTATAGAGGTATTTTTAGTGTGGTGTGGGAAAAAATACGAGATTTAATCAAAAAAATAAGATGTAATCAGCATTAAATTGAATTGAATGAAAATTAAAGTGAAAATTATTCTTTACTTGTTTTAGGGGGTTATTCGATTAGCTGCAGTACCTACTTAGGATTTTACGTTTTCCTAAACTCCTGTGTCGGATGTTTAGGATGCTCTCTACGCTTGACAGTAACCTCTAATGATACAAGCCGAATACAGAGAAAAGGGCGTGTTTCAGCTACGATTTGCTGTACAACCCACAGTTCCGGACCTGATCATGCGTATTCATTCCACTTACGAAGGGCTATCGTGGAAATAGGTATATCGGTTGTATTTTATATATTTCGATTTATTTTATATCTAATTTTAAAGAGATTAAATGCTCGAGTGCTGCCAAAATAAAAAAAGAGTATGAAAAATTCAGATATGCACTTTTTTAATTCGTGGTTACTGGGCATGCCGTTAAATAACTTAGTGATACCCATATCTCATCTGCATTTTACCCTGCAAGCCGCCACGAGAGCGTGAGGCAGGGCGCAGGTCGGGAAACACTGGGCGAAACAATCTCCCTGAACGCAAGAATTGGGTATTTTTATGGGATAAATCTACTTACTTATCAGTGGTTTTAATATAAATTACGTTTTTGGTGAATTTAGTCCGGTCTTCAGTTTTTTTGGTGCAATGCAAGGTATTGTACGAGTCCAGCTCCCTGCCATTCCTTCTTGGCTTCCTGGCGCCTGTAGTTAAATATGGCTAAAGAATTTAACATTAACCTGTAATTGCGATGTATAGATTTTTATTAGAAACTTCAAATCTCCGACCAATACAATATGCATATGTTGCTTAAAACGAAAGCAGACATCACCAACTGTGACAACTGATAAAAGCATGGTTTATAACTAGCACTTTTGGAAATGTTTAAGTCAAAAGCACATAGGTACCTAAATGGGATGATGTGAAAGGGAAGTGGGCTAAAGAGTTAGCATTTGGAGCATCGTGCATTTAACGAATAATATGGTGGAATTCATGCTATGAAATATTATTTTTCGTCTTCATATGGATTTCATCATATATATCAGTGTGCTACATTAAATTTCCGTAGCATCATTGCCATAGCACGGATCATTTAAACGAATTAGATGAATGAACGACAGTGTAAATTATACTCAAGTTTGGTAGACTGCAATTTAGCTTATTTCACAACCATTTTAATGATAACGGAAAAGGTTTGTTTATTTCGATGAGGCATTTTAAAACACTGATGGTATAAATTATTTAAGGTAGTTCTTTCCAGTTGATAATGGAGTTGTATATCATTGAGCAATAGGAACTTTGTAATATTAGTGATTAACATAAATTTCGATTCACTTCTGCGTTTCACCCAGATTCATCCTCTCCAGAAATCTTGGTTTTCAGTCAAAATGTCGTCAATGCGATTAATTTTTTTACCGTCCAAACGGATAATATACAGTCCAAGTAATGGAAAAGACGCTTTGCGCAAATTTCCAGGATTTGGCTTTCATAGATTAAATATGATTCACTTACCATAATAGGACTATAATTTTGGCTTTTCTCGTCTATAAGGATTTTGAAGGAGAAATATATTTGGGTTTTGCATAATTAATTTTGAATATTTATTTCCAGGATTTGGAAATACATATCTATATATTTTTAGCTTAATCTTTTATTAATTGTAATTGCCTATTCAATTTCTTGTTGTCTTGAGTTTATTACTGAATAGAAACACAAAGAAATTAAGCACATAGGAAAAGTAATTAGCCGAACTCTCATGTTAGTTTGTCATATTTTATTTCATTTTCTTAGAAAATCGTGGTTTTGAACAAGAAATGAGGTTTTCAAAAAATAACAGTAATCAACCCAAAGGTCAGTTTGGTAGGTGAGGTTAGAGATCACCCAGTACTAAGCCCAACGGCGTGTGAAATTCACACATAAGGGTAGG
>LYUA01000163.1:353305-371673 GCA_002093875.1 Calopteryx splendens
CCCCCCCCCAATACTGTCTCCTTCTTCACTCTATCTCTCCCGCGGTGGGGGAGGGTCTGCGGCGGTGGAAATGAGCGATTTCCCGTTTTCGGTCTTGGCGTATCGTCTTTACGGCCATTCAGAATCTATCTGGAAGACGAGGGTTTCGGTGCGGTGTCGGTGACGGGGAGATGTTTGCCGTGCACTTGATTACAGTCATGGGGGTGCCCATGGGTGTTTTTTGAGCGACTTCCGTGGTCTGTCGGTTTTGGTCGTTGATGCCTTTTGAAGTGAGTAACCAAACGAAGTATATGGGAGAACAGATTGAAAATCGAGGTCTTCCGGTTTTCATCTTTTGCTCGAGTGCCACCGAAGTTACAGTTTTTATAGTGAATGCTTTTAGGTAAAGTTACTTCAATTAATGCGTTATTGTTGCACGGTAGAAATATAATTATGCATATTTAATATTTTGCAGTATTCACAATAATGTAGCACGGAAACCCGTAGCCTTAGTTGTTGCCAGTGGACATGCAATCAATTCGGCTTATGGGATCGGATTCATTGTTCCCGTATGCAAAAAATGAAACAACCAAATGAGAAACTTCCATTATAATTTTTTGAAAAAAAAAATTAAAAATGACATGCTTATTGAGGACATCAGCACCGTATTTAGTTGTTTTTTGGGATGAAATTACTACCTGCGCTTGTTTTTCCTCTTGGCTAATTTGATTAAATTTACTCCTCCTATGTTGCTTTTATTCATTTCATGGCTGCCCTTGAAGGTTAATAATTTTGGTGGCAAGCTGTCATAATTCATTAATATTGGCCTTCAGTTTCACGCTGAAAATTTATTCTACATAGGTGTAATACCAGTGAAAGAAAACGGTTGAAAGTGCCTATTTAGTACTTGGATATCAGAATTGCTTGTATTATCTGGTCTAATTGCTGAAATGTGCGTATTTTAAGCATTGATTTTAAGCATTTATAAGTATTGATGGGTATCATATGATGAGATTTATAACGTTTGTTTTATAATTTAATTTGACTTGTTATATAGTTATATAGTTAATAAGAGTTTTTCGACTTGGGACTGGCTATTATCTTTCCCAGCATAAGTTAATTAGGCTAGAGCACAGGAATTATTTGGCTTTGAGGTTTTATACCTTATTTGGAAGGTTAAGGAGGTGACTGAAGTTAACGCACCATCTAAAAGCCATGCCTAGCCAAAGGAGGCATCAAAGTATCCCTGAAATAGCAGTTTCCCCAGATCTAAAACCGACACTGAATGAAATTTCGGGCATAGTTAGATACTGAGCGTTCGGTTTAAGATCAAAGCTCAAAGATACTTGATCTTTGACCACGTTGATACTTTTAGTAACGAACATGCCAACGTCACCTTGATGACTTCAACAGACGTTCCTTTAAATATTATGTAATTTTATCAAAGTGTGAAATGAAATTAAATTTTGTGATTTATATGGAAATCACAAAACTTTTTTATATCCTTGTAAATATTAAGAATATTTTTAATAAGGATCCTGTGTTACCGTAAATTACACAGGGAATGTATGTTGATACTTTCTCGATTACTTTCCCAGTAGCCAACTATCAATACCATCATTCTCTGAATTTAGTTTTAACTACTAATTGAAGAGATTGTATTTTTTCTATATTATGCTACCGATTTTGTATTCAAAAGCGGCAAAACTTTTTTACGGTATTTTAGATAAACCGGCACTCTTAAACATACTAATTAATAAATAATAATGGTTAGCCTAAGCTTATTTTCTCTAAAAACGCATTTCAAGCTGAACCGTCTGTCTTTGATAAAGTTATTTTGCTGCTATGGACAATACTAAATAGTCATCTGCTCCAATTAGCATAAGTAGACAGGGCAAGTTCGTAATATAGCTGACGTATATTTCAGGGAATCCAGCATTCGGGTCAGTAAACTTAAAAGGAAGATGAGAGTGGATCCACGATATAGGTTTTAATTAAGAAGCCATTAATTAAGAAGCCCTATGGAGTAAAACTGGGTAAGGATACACCTAGTAGCGTGGGAATAACGCCCACTTTTATAATTTTACCAGTCAATATCTCGGTTTACGAACATGACTTTAATATTGACAGTAAGACTTAATGCAAATTATATATTGCATATTTTATTTCAAATGGAACTCATAAGCTTTACATGCCTATAAAATTTATATTCTCATAGTTTTACTTGCTGAAAGAGATATCTTATTCTTTGGTTATAATAGTTGATCGCATAAAAGGTTGCATCATCTTGAACCAATTATCACACTTGAAAAACCTATTAATCATTTTTAAGATGGACTCTCTCGTCGTGAGCAAGGAAATTGATGCACGCCGAACTCACTGAAAATAGGAATTCATGGCAATTTCAATTTTTTCAAAATTTAATGCATTGCTTAAAATCGTCACTAGTTAGTTATTGGAAATAGGTAATTATTATTATTTAAATATGAGTAGCTAAACCATGACAAAAATATTGGATAAATAATATTACGGAAAGGCTTCGGCTGACAATTATTGACAGGTACTATCTTTAGATTTTTATGCATGCGCATAAGTAGGAATTCATGTTCTTTTCTTAATGGAGGTAATGATTCCTACTAAAAAGTAAACTGTTTAATTGAAGCTACAAATAATTTGAGTGGAGTGATAGTGAGAGAATGACAATAATGTGTATCTCAAAAATATCCAAGACTAAAATCATTTATCTAATGCGGTTCTTTCGGACCTAATCGATTTTGAAAGTATTCTTAGGCTTCTTAGTCACTTACTTAATCCATAAATTAAATGCTTACAAAACACACTACCTACGTAAGGCTAGTTATTGTGTAACTTCTCAATACCGTAGAATTATACACAGACTGATCTACCTAGATCTATCAAGATGTGGAATTTCTTTGTGCAATTAAAATACTTTGTATTATTCATTGGTAAATATTAACGGCAGGATTTGTTATATATTTGGCGGTTATTAACACTATTTTCCGACCTCACCATTCCCAAAAATTGTCTTTGCACTTGTTTAAAAAAAATTATTCGACTTCCGAAAACCACTTTTGTCCAGGTGTAACTTTCTTTCACACTTTTGTGAAAGCCGTAGTCGGCTTATCGCTCATTATTTTGGTTTCGTTTTACTTCCTTATTAGTAAACGAGGTTGAGCTCGTAAACTCAAATTACAAGGAAGAATTATTCTTATCTGAATTCAACTGAGGAAAAGGAGATAGTGAAATGGAACATTTTCTTGAAACAGCGGGTACATATATTTATGAATAACTTTCATGCCGTATCACAAACATAATATTTTTTTATAATTGAGTTGGCCACTTGTTTCAACAACTTACGGTAACTATTTTGAATCTATGCAAAAAATACAGAGTGCCTTGTAAGTAAAAAATCCAAAGCGCCTAAATCGGTACTTTTCTTCCACTAGGAATCGAGTATACGTTGATTTTGTAATTCTCCGTGAAAAATGAAATACTTCTCTCACCAAAGACCATGAGGTGCGAACTTTGATGACAATGTATCTTTTGACACAATAATTTAACTCGAAATGTTATTCAATAGACACCTATATATCTAAGGTCTGTTTACCATCGTAAATATTTAACGAAATGACTCTTCTTTCCCTAGTATCATATTGCAAAACCATTTTTCTCTCTTACTTTCCTCGAACCGCGGGGAAACAAAATTTACAGAAAGAATTTGAGAGTGAGCTTAACTGAATTTACAATTTAAAAAGCGTAAAGCGTAATAGCGGCCAATTTGAGTAAAATATATGCAACCCATCGATTGCATTCACATATCCGTATTTCACGAAAATGCTGAACCATAGAAGGTCACACTTTTTCTGCAGCAAACTCTTTATGGTAACCGTTGTCCATTGTAAGACAACCTCAGCGCCTGCAGTTGTTACATATTATAATTTTACCTAAAATACTTTCATTACGGAAATAAAATTTCATCATTGGGTCTCACACTTTAGCCATAGTGCAAGTTTATGTAAGCTCATCAGAACTCGAGTCTCATGAACAGTAGGAGTGTTTTGCTTCGCTCCGTTGTCTTTTTTTGGACCCATGTTTCTAGAAAAGCTGTTGACTATCATCATGAGGGGCCTAATGTTTTCGGCATTTGTTTTGCACGCAATCTGAGTTTGAAAAATATTCTCGAGTACGTGGTATCTCCATTCACGACAACACAACGTCTCAGGCGTGACCTTGTGGAATGTATACATTATAACACAAGTAAACATTTTGTAAATTCCACATTATTTATTTCCTACGACCGGTTTCGCTCTCTAGCAAGCAAATGTATTTTACCGGTTGGAACAGTAATACCGAAACCGGTCATATGAAATAAATACTGTGGAATTTAAAAGGAAAATTCGTTTCCTCATGTCATTCTTCAACTTTCGATTAATATGGTAGTAGATGCATGAAGACGTTAGGGTTTATATCAGATTGATGTTTTTCATCTATAAACCATTTAATTTTATACCCCGAGCATTTATGCGCAGTGATTTGGAATACACTGTGGTAAATTTGGCTCTCTATTATGAAAGACATAATATTGATGGAAAAAAGTTCAAAAGAGGTTCTTCGGTGGTAATGTAAGCGAATTAGAGTATACAGAAAGTACCCGGAAAGATAAAATTATTTATCAGTAAAGTTCTTATTAGAGATAAATATTCCTACCAGTGTAGAGAGGAGAGACTTGTATTATTAATTTGAGATATTTTTTTGTCTTTATATGGTGTTAAATAAAGAAAGTGACAAATTTATTTGGAAAAATATATTTTTATGTTCCATCATTCAATTATATAACTTAAAGAATTATAGAAAAGTGTAAATTGCTGTGACAGTACATCATTAATGCACATTATTGTGAAAACTCGGCAATAAAAAGAATGTAATATATGTACAACATATAAGCGCATCGGCTTTATATTTTTTCATCTAGGAAAGAATATTTAAATTATTTAAATATTCATTGCATGTCATATCACATTTTATTCCTGTTGACAATCGAAATTAAATTGAATTTATCTATAATTATGTTAAACGAAGGGTTTGCTTGCAATTCATGTTGGACGAACTATATACTTAACTAAAAGTCAAAGCCTGGTATCTTTCCGACAATCTTTCTCTCATTACGGCTCCTTTTTCCTACAAAGCCCATGATCTCTATATTTCAAGTGATGTCATTGGTTGATCACCTTCCCCAGCAGTTGCCCACGGAAATGGGAAGTGCATACCTGTTTGGTTGATAGAAAGAATTTTGGAAGCGGACGGAAACGAATAAACTGAAGACCTGGGCAAAATATGAGCTTCCGTGAATTAGTGAGGCAGATACTTCATAGTATTTAAATTTTGCAAGGCTAAGAGGAGAGTACTTAGCGCAAGTGGAAGTTGGATAATGAGCGAAGATAGTTGCGGGGATCTTGAGTAATTGTTTTAGACTTTGGAAGGAATGAATTCTACGTCTACATAGAAATTCGAAAAATAATGATAACGGATACTTACTTTGCTGCCTTGATGAAGGCTTTCTACGCAGCAGGCACTCCACAACATGAAAGCTCTTGCCTCTCTGACATGGTGCGTTGTAAATTTCCAGGTATCATTACTTTAAGAGTTTACGGGAGAAATAATGAGTCGTTACTTCGCACCTTTTAAGTAGCAGATGACCTTGCCGGCTTAACGTTCACCTGGGCTAAGTGGTATTAGAACATAGCAAAAGTTCGATTTTCTGGTGAAGTTTTTAGTTTGTTTGAATTATGCCTCATCTATTCCCTTTATTTAATTCAATATTTATGCACTGATCATTCTCCGAGAAAAAAATGTTGTACAAGAAATGGATGGGCTCTACATTTAAAATAAAACCTACTCCTTTTAACTTCAAAATTGATTATGAATTTGAGGTGCCAATATTTAGGTGCCTCGTTGAGGTGAAGTAATTACGGAGCATTCGGTATCTGATCATAATATAGCAGAATTCAGAACCTTTATGCGGACGTCTCAAAGTATTTCAAAGTAAATAGAGAAAATACTGTTCGAAGATGTCATTAAGAGTGTCAAGAGAATCTGTCAAGTCATGTAAACGATTAATGCTATAAACATTACTGACTCTGGTTAACCATTAAATGTAATATATGTTATAAGTGAGTTATTTACTCTTGCTTTTTAATGGCAAATGTGACATGAAATAAATAACATTCGACCTTAGAAATTTATATCTTTGGGAGGATTAATTAATAACCCTTCCCGTCAAAAATCCTTATGAATATTACCCTACGATCCCTGACCAATGATGATGATTTGTACCATCTTTATAAAACAAGGTATAACAAACTAAGAACGAAATTGATCATATTTATATAATATTAGCTACCATTTTTCTGTTAAACGGACGATTATCCGTTTGGTAAAGTTCAAAGTTTTGATCAAAACAATACGGCATATTAATTATTACATAGGAATATATTTTTTTAAATTCTGTAGCTACTATGGTATTCATACGTTCTCCGGCCCTTCACTTTGCCTTAGAACATTATACTTAACAAGTCTAAATTTGCGATGTTTACATCTACCTTGAAATCCAATAATGTTGCAATAATGCTTCAATAATGTTAAATTATGGTGCATGTTGATTCATAGATGGATCCTATAGACAACAAAAAAGCTGGGAAATCGAAATGTGAAAGCGAAGTGATGAAGGTTGGTTGGTTTGTTGGTTTTTCTTTTTATTCTACATACTGTCGGTATGCAGAGTGGTGATTAAGTTGAGGTCTCTAGCATGATGACCATTATTTTATATACGAAGTGTGTTACAAAAGTAAGTTCCATAAATCTGTTATTCGATTTATGAATGCATGAAAGCTCAAACTTGCTGCATTTCATCGGGAATTTTTTTTCACTTTACGGTAATAGTGCAATAAGTGATGGAATGTTTAGGATATGTGGAAAGACAGTCCAACGAAGACCGAACGAATGTGCATGGTGAACTAAGAAATTGGGTAGCCTTCTGTTTTCAATGTAGGTTTGGTCAGGAAAATTAATAAAAAAATGCGTGAGAATCGGCGTTTTAAGATTTCCTTACTACGCAAAGAATTTATCGAAATTTCAAGAGGACTCGCCGTCATTCAATTATATTTCGAATCGCCGCCGATATTGGTCTCGAGATAAAATTTCCTCAGAAAATGGCAAATATGATGTTGAAAACTAGTTTAAGACATGCTCTTTCATGAAAAAGTAAATTTTTTTGTTTGAGATTTTTTATGCCAAACCTGGTACTTACTTATTGAACGCACATCGCACTTACATAAGTGCCGTGGGTATCTTTTTCTGTGGCAACTTATGAGTTGCCTAATTCGACTTCTATGCTCTTTCAGATTCAAATTTTAATTGATATTCATTTTCATATGCTGATTTTTAAGCATTTTTGTATATTTAGATATAGATATAGATATTTAGATATAGATATTTAGATATAGATATTTAGATATACATAGTGATGTTGTGAGAGTTAATTATGGTTTCTTGTTGAGTAATTGTTGAGGCATATTCTTTGTCTCACAATTCTCGCTCCATTAACATGCAGCTAAGGACACTATCCTACGAGTATAATTTGAGATTCTCAAGTAGGGACTACTCTAATATCATGGGGCTATTAGAGTAAAAATAATTGTAACATACTACCTATATCGGACTATATTTTGTTGCAAGTTATCACAGGTTATTGTTAAAATGACAGATAATACGTAAGTGCAGAGAAATTATAATTATTATAAATTATTATATAAAATCATTCAAAAGTGAAGTAATTAGGTACTTACCGAAAGAAGACATTCTTTACTTCTCATTCAAAGAGTGTGGGCCGCTTATTGTAAAACGACGAATTTAAATCTTGGTTGTACTGGATTCAATGGTCAATCGTTCTGGTTTTTTCAGCGGGATATATTCAGCGAAATAGGATATTTCCAATTTCGCTAAAATGAAACAAGAAGGATCACAAAACTATTTTGCTACATGTGAAGTGAAGTTCGCAGTCCGTGAGAGGTACGGCAAAGAGTCTATTAGCTATAAAAATATTTCAAATACATTATCAATCTCATCCTCACTGTATCTAGTATTGTTTAGTTTATTACTTCGTGCTCTTTCAAAATATTGCTATGGCGGTTTTCGGATGCGACAGCGCATGGAGCAAAGTTTGACTCAGTATGCATCACACCAGGAAGCTTAGTATCATCATAGAATCGCTGCGAAAGCCTGTCATTTAAGAATTAGAGAATGTAGCTAACTAATACTCTCCATTATTGCATGTATTTGTGAGATTTGTTCCATAAACATTTTACCATATTATTTCGCAGATTATGTATCAAGTAAGATAGAAAGGAAGAAATATGAAAAAGTGTTAGACATGGAAAGGGGGGTTAGGGGGTAAGGTAGGGTTAGTTATTCGGGGGTAACTAGAAGGACAGGAGATATTTAGAGCATGATGCAAAAAATGTGATAGCGGGAAAATATTTCGTAAATCCGCAAGAAGGGCTGAAATAATGGATGTTTAGAGCGTGCGAGTGGATATATCTGCTAAGCATCAGGTGGTGTAGTTAGTTCGGTTTGGCTGAAAGTTTTATGTGGATTCCACATTGTTGTTCATTTTTTCAAATTTCTGTGAGGACGTGATGATTCATAACGCTGCAGAAACTCCTATCGTAGCTTGGGTAACGCTATTTTATTAAATGAAATCATTATTATTACCTATAGGAAATTATCTAGCAATGTCTGATTTTGAAGAACTGCTGAATTCTGATGGGATTAAAAACTTCTGATACATGTATTCTTGGACCAATGAGATAACCTTGGCAGTAAAAGGAAGCACGCCTAAACCCCTGATTTCTTCTCCCTTTTATATCCCTTGAAATAGCATCTTATGAAAATGTTCTTTACCTCTTCCCTGCTAACAAACCATAACCTCCTTTAACATACTTCAACAAATACTCAACAACTTCTCCCCCTAACAAATGAATGTTGTAACTGAATGAATGAATGTAACTGGCCCCCTGGCAAATGAATGCGTTACATTTCCGTATTTCTAAGACATATTAGTGCCCTATTAAAAAAATGTATCCTCTTAAACTGGAGTCGTAGTTTCTGATTCACCGTTTTGGAAGCCTATCTCCAGTCCCTTGCATCGTTCGCTAATATGAAATTTCTGTTACTTTATCGATGTGGGAAATCGCTCGCAACATTCGCTCCTTCCTTTGCTTCGTCCAAAATACGAACGAAAAGCGCCAAACCCTGTCATTGCATTGCTGAGGAAAGTGAATTACCGCATGTGCGCTGCCGTAGAGTATTCTATTAGGGGTCTCCGGAAAGGAATACAAGCGTTTTACGCAGTATCAAAAAAATAAACATTCAATTACGGAGGTGAGTAGTATTTTTTAGATTGTATTCACGTAGTGATTTGATTTTGCATCGTCCCTGTGTGACGCTGACGAGATCGATAAATGATTACATTCGTGTTATTTCGACTCTAAATTGAGAGAAGTAAGAGTGCCCAATCAAGCTGGTTTATGGGTGTTTTCTTCAGAAGAAGTAACGCCTGCTCAGTCCATATGAAAATAGGAAACGGAGATGGCCATGCTGACTTCCAAAACGAATCAAGCCGTACCCACTCCGCGACGGAATCGCTTGATTATTCGGAAGCAGTTGTGCCGGAACACGAATTTTCATGGTCTTTGGGCCCTTTCCGCTATCCACTTGAAAGTGATGCTACCTAATGTACTTCAGTGAATTTGATAGAGATGGTTGCGTGCCTCATCATTTTCCAGGGATGAATATTTTTAGAGCAATAAAAAACATTTCCAACTATCTCACGTTATAATTTCCTCGTTATCTTTTTTGCCGTTACAAAAAACGCAGTTCTGCAAGTTAAATTCTGAATATTCTCCATCAGATATTTGGAATGACTGTAGATTTATTTTTCCTGACAGTGTTTATTGATTTGTTAAATTTTTCTCATGCTCGTAGGCTTAAGGCACCTATTTCAAGTCATTGACTTGAGAAGCGTAGGTACTCGATTTAAAAAAAATTGCTATAGGTACTCATTTCATTTTACTTAAATCCCAGTCCCAGCGTCAATGTATTGAAAAATTCAAATATTGGTCCTTCTCAAGGATACTCTATTGTTTTTCAGGTTCCTAATAAGGACTGATATACTCGCTGGGATTGGTGGCACATTTTCCTAAATATTTTCCTTATGCTACATGACTAAACTTATAAATATTAGCCACCAGGCGTATTTTCGTGAAGTTATTTTTTTATTACTTGGGAATTTTTTAATTGAAAGACAATATTATCCTATGGCTAATATGGGCGCCAGAAAAAATTTTGTCCACCCCTCATGAGTATTAACATAGGAAAAATAAAAGCTGGGTATTAATATTTTCTTTACTTTATATTTTATAGCCGGTGGGAACCTGCCAATTCCACTAACAAGTTCTTTTTTTCTAATCATGAATGAGTGCCCTTTTCTTAGTTCACATTATTCATAAATGTCTTATGCTTTTCATGAACAGCTGATTTACGCAGCTTTCCCGCGAAGTCCGAGTGCTGGCTCGTGAGTTAAATATGTTAAATACCTTGGAATATGTATCGCATTTATATCTGAGTTTTATGGGATGTGCAGATTAATAATTAACGTTAATTCTCATATCATATCAAGTGAGTTACTTATGAATGCAAAGTTTTTGAAAGGCACATTTTGGTATATAATAAGTGTTATCATGGACGCCATTGAATAGTTGATGTATTTAATGATTTTGGTATTATTTTCTCGGATAGACCGTTAACTTAAAATTCTCCTTGAAGAAATAATCAACGGGAAATTTCATGTAGGTCGCCTGTGCAAATAAAGTTATATTTGTTTTCTGTGAAAAGAATACATTATAATAGAAATGAATAAATTATTATAATGCATTTAAAATATTTTTATTTCCAAAGATTTTGTACGCTCGCAATTAAAATGAATGAGGTGTTTTATAAGCGATATAAACAATTTTAATTTAATAATTCCATCGAATGCAATATTAATTGTTTCTTCTAGTCATTTTCATGAGCTATAATTTATTAGGGAAGCATGGAAGAAACATTTATAATATGATATTGTTAAATGTAAAGAGTGTTTTCAAACATTACACATTGCATGGGATCATTGGGCATTTATTATTAAATTAAGGATGAAGATTGAAATTTGATACAAAGTTAAGTAGATTAAAGAAGTAATGCATTAGACAAAGAATAGTAGACATCAATTTCTAATGGGAATTTACTTGAAAATCTACGGTACACATTATTTTTCTTTCGGTGTGGGAAGAGTCACGGTCTGACAAGCCACTGGAATAAAATATAAGATTCTGCTACTTCAATGTGAATACTTACCGTATCAATAATCGTCCTTAAGCTCTTAGGTTCTTTTAGGGGTCTCCTTGGACGAAACCCTTTTGTGAATTTTTGACGTTTGCTATCGGTGGTGCAGTCTTTTTCTCATATTTTACCCGGGTGGCACACATGCCGATGTGATTATACCATTAATGGTTGTCATCATTTTGATGAACTTTTTTACTTTTACATTTGCGTCTCCGGCGTGGTTTAAAACATCGCGATAAACCTACTTGGAACTTTTAATGTACTGCTGAAGTGATTATTTATAGGTATTCATGCTTCCGCTTGGGGAAAGTAAATGTCGATAGTCTTGAAATTGTAAAACACCTCCGTTTCTTTATTCCACATTTCTCTAAAACTTTAAATACGAGTCATTTCTTCCGTAATCATCTGCTTCCAGGATTCTACCCTTAAAGAATTCATACCAATCCCCACCATCTCCTAGTGTAAGCAACGAAGCTTACAAAATGGATGTGCTTTCCGTCGATCACCCAATCTCACACAGCTGCAATTAAAATAGCCTTTGAAACCACTGCGTGCGCTTGATACGCGTGATTAAACTTATTGTGCGAGAAAATCGTAGCTCGTCGCGCTGGTCACGACATAATCACATGCATTTCAACACGTGGTACGTAACCCATCATTAAGCTCTAGGACTCGCACTTAACTGACACGTACATAAGATCTCCTTTGGGACGTCATTGAGTGAGGAAGAGAGAGAAAGAGGGTGAAACAGCTTTGAACGTGTCGATGAACAAGTTTGCCTTCTCTTTTATGAGGAGCGCGGGCTGATGATGATGGCGAGGAGGAGGGATAAGGAAAACTCGTAAGTTCCACTACTACGGCATTTACTACCGACTACTACAAGCATTACGTCACCATCCTTGTTTTCCTCCCCCCCCTCCATCTTATTCTCGTCTCGTAAAGAATATCACTCTCCTCCTCCCTTGCGTCCACTTCGAAATAGGCACCCTTTCCGGCAGGGATTCTCTCGCCCCCGAATCCTTTCACGGCGTAAGTCGGGAGGGGAAAAGCAGTCTGGCGGGCGGGCGGGCGAGCAACTTCACGGGCCTCGGCCGGTCCAGTTGCCGTCGACCCGTCTTCCCCTTCCGCCCCCGACTGGTTTTTCCGCTACCTCCTCTCTCGATCTCTCTCTCCTCCCATGAATGCACCCGGACACACTTCTCCCGCGTGCTAACCGCCCACCCCATTCACTCTCATTGCGTACCCTGCACGCGCTCACTTGTCCGACTCGTTACATGAGACAATACACACACACATATATATATTTTTATATATATATATATAAACCGTACATACACATATGTGAGAGTACACTTAGGCCGTAGTATGTAGAACGTAATGCGTAGTTTTATAGGCGCTCACCACCGACTGGTTATTGCGAGAGAGCGTGCCTGGCGAGGGCGGGAACTTGTAAGGAGTAGAGGGGGGGATGGAGGCGCTCGAAGGAATTGAGTAAACGAGAGGAAGGGAATGGAAGATCCCTCCTCCGTGAGGTTCACCGCTCACCGCCCGAGAGAATGCGGGCGGACTTCACCCTCCCATTTATCGGGTACTCGCAGGAACCGTCGCCGCCGAACAGCTGTGCGCGATTTCCACGCGTCCGAGGTTCTCTTTTCGTCGTCTCTCGCAATGGGATTCATATCGTGGCGAACAAGCAGCAGTGACATTCGCTTTGTAGATCAAGTTCTTGTAGTTCTTGTTCTTCAAGCAAGTAGATCTTGGTCCTTGCAAACCTCGGGGATCAGTATCTTCCCATCCGGGAAAGATTTCACGGTTGTATCTCGATAAAGCATATGGATTTAATAGAAATGTGCGTTTGAGCCATGCCAAAATAGCACTCGAAAGAAGTCGCATAAATGTCTATGGTAAAGAAATGATTAGGCATACCATAGTAATAGGAGTAGGCAATGATTTGTAGACCACTTCCTGTTGATTGCACACGACTGTGGCACACTAGACGCGATGTTTTGAGTCCCATTTTGACGTGCATTCATTTGTGAGAAGAGAGACATGAAGTTTACGTAAAATTCATGGTAAAGCTGTAGTTAAATCGTTTATAGTTGAAGGGAACCAATGTGATCGGGGTGAATTAGTTTCCTTAATTATGATTTTCGCGTCCATAAAACAATATTATACCTATTGCCTAATTATAAGATGAATTGAGGGATGCCATTCAATCGAATCTACTCGGGTATAACTTCTCCGTTGCTACTCCAGGGGGAATGATATTTTACATACTGCCTTAGGAACTTAAAATAACCCAATTTTATATATGAAGCCATGATACGAGGTGGTGAGTGGGCTAAAAACGAAAACTGAAAAAAGTTGATCGAGGAAAATTAAAAAGATACAAGATGTTTTGTAGTGGTAATGAAATTTAACGCGATATTTTAAAGAATTGGAAGAAATAGAATATAAAGTTGCTCCGCATACATTATGGGGTTTTAGTAGAAGGAAAAAACAAAATATTAGGAGAACAAGGGTTTTGCATTGGCTTTGAGGTACATTAAAGTGTTAATTTATTGTCACTTTCCGTCATAAATCTAACTAAACATGGTAGGTCAAATCTAACACACTCATTAATTGGTGATTGCGTGGTGAGCACCATGGCGTAGTACATTTAAGTGGAGTAATAAAGCAATTGCCTACCTTTTTTTCTTTCGTTTTCATCTAATTTCAAAAGAAATTAATTTTTAACTCACGTATAGTTGGCAAAGCCCATCCCCCATAGGTATATGACTGGGTTTTCCCGACTCAAATCCTTTTTCAAAGTTTGGACTAAGGAATATTGATGCTTAGTCGTAAAAACTGATACGATTTCATGAAAATAGGTAAAGAAAAACCCATTATGAAAGTAAATGGGAAAGGTGATTGATTGGCTTAACTTATTTTCTTTTCACGCCGACGCACCTTTCTATGCCCTTAAAATACTATGTTGACAGTAGCATTAACTCATAAATATGCTGCTAGAAGAAAGGGACTAAAATATTTTGAGGGTGCAACTTTAAATGCTAGAAAAATGATATAGTTTAAATGACACAAATCATAAAATGGCTCACCGAGTGAAACATTCATCTGAGGTTTTCAGAAATGTAGCCCTCGAGCGCTCTAAGTCTGATTCTAAACCTCATCTCTTTGCAGAGCATACGAATAGCAAGGAAAACCTTGATTGGTGGCGAATTTATTAAATGTGAAGTGTTTACGTTGAGGCTTAGATTTTCTTTATGTAGTATTAATTTTCTGGGGATCTGTTTTTATATGGCGAAGAAATAGGAGATAGCAAGTGTATGAAAAGTTACCTACTACTTAACATTTGAGTTTTCAAGCATTTCTTTGACTCTTTTGCAATCCTCGGATGTAGAACACTATATCTAAATAAAACGAGTTTTGCATTGTTCATACCAAAATAAAGGGTTTCCACCCCAATAAAAATGGGAGTTTTCTAGAAATAATATTTTTATTGAACTATAAAAAGGAAAATTTAAAGCAACTCGATTAGGGTATGCTATCTTTAAATTCATTCGGTTAACATATCCATGTCGATCTAATGTAGGGTGATTTCAGCTTGCAGCATTTGTAATATGCATCAATATATTATTACTTTTATAACAAATACCATTCTCGCTGTGCATTCTTTTAAATCCTTTCCATTTTCCATTCTTTCAACAGCCGAGATACATTAGACCCGATCTGATCATCTCCCTAAAGTGAAGGGCTGAAACGAGTCTTTGGTTTAGGTTTGAGCTTAGATGCTTCAGCGTCTACGATTGAGCTCGGCGATGTAGTCATTTCCTGAGAAAGGTTTTTAATGATACAAAGGCGAAATGTGATTTTCTTTCGCCATCAATAGGTTCAAAATTAGTCAAATTAATCGTGAAAATAAAAAAAACCATGAAGAGACATGAATGATTTCGAACGTTTTAGAACGTCGTACGATCATGATTGATTTAGAACGCCGGACGATTTGAGAACTTTATAGGCTCATATATGTAGTAGAAACCTTACATAACCTTTTGTTCCTCCATTCAATTCGATGAAATGCATGCCTTTTTATCTTTTTTCCTGTAAACCTCACATATTATCTTAGTTTTTTTTACGAAACAACGCGTACGAATTACGCCGTCTAAAGATGATTGCGTAGCTAGGCTCTGGGGTGACGTAGAAAACGTTGGAAATCACTGAGCATATATTTTAATTTTATTTGTGAAACGTTCAGGAAAATGATAGTCCATTTTTAAATGAATGACAAATGTCAGACATAGAATTCGTTCAAGTTACATAGTAATTCATTATCAAATGAAAAATCGTTCGAAATCAAGCATTCATTGTATGTCATTGTCATGAATCGCCGTTGAATTTTTGAGTGTGATATTTGGGCCTCGTTCACTCAGCTGTGATTGGTGAGCAAAGCATCTCATGAAAGACAGAAATCTTTCGGCCATAAGATGTCACCGAGATAATATGGTATGCATGTCTTCCAGACATATCTATCTCACTTATATAAAGACAAAATGTAAGATCGGAACGCCCTTCGACCCTAAATTGCCTGAAAGTAACACAAGATCGACCTCCACATGGGCTCCATGAGTCCGCGGACTCGAGCTCGTGGACCTTTTGGATCACATCACGCTTCGTGCACTGCCTTTTCCGATGATGATTACGTGGTTTCAGTTATTCCAACGGGCTCCACCAAGGGACCCGTGGAACTGCGGCGCCCATCCATTCCGAGAGGACATGGACGATTGGGATTGCGTCGTGTCCAGCCATCCCATCGGCGACTGATCATCATGACTTCGATCCGATCGGATGAGTCCTGGAATCGGAAGTCGAACGGCAAAGCGCCTTCGAACGCCTTCATTTGACCCGCGGGGCGCATTATGCGGCACGCTGGACAGTAAACCGTCCGGATGAATTCCCTCCATCCGCGCAGGCTGATTTACGCAGTCAGCGGGAAGGAAGCCATCAATGGTGAATAAATCCAAGGTGGAGTGCCGTCGGGAGGAAGGCGGCGGTTTCGGACGAAATGCCATTCTTGCGCACGGGCAAAACCGTCCGAGTCCGATCTGGACTGTCGGACAGGTGAGAGGAGACAATCGACGAGTGCCAATGCTTCCCTATCCTATCAGAGAACCACCTCCCAACTCCTCCCTCTCCAACCCCCATTGTGAACCTTCGGTATCTTTCGTTTTTAGGTTTTTTTGGGGAGGGGGTAAATCGCGGGATCAAAGGAACCGAAACAGGTTGATTAATTGGTTCCGACGCCAAGGGCCCGACTTTAATTCGCCATAGATACGCTCATTTCCGCATTGTTCCTTCCAGCGAACCGTCAAAAATTAGAATCCAATAAAACCGAACGACTTTGATCGCTATGCATCCGAGCCAGTATTAATATTGGAGAGTTTCGCTTTTCGTATTTCCGACGATTTTGGCCCTGTTGCCTTTTCAAACCCAATCACCTTATTTATTTCTTCTATAACATTTCGTAAAGGACTCGAATTGAAACTATACTCACAATTGGTTGGCCCCCCATCCATCTGGGAGAGTAACAGTGGAAAACAATTTTAAAGTAAATAGTCTTGGTAACTTGTTTCCAGTTAATTCATGTTTTAAAGATGTTGGCCTATATTTGCGCATTTTTGTTCTAGGTTTGTACACTACACATGCTTGATTTATGTCTAAAATGCAAACGATAACATTGGCATAAACTACTTATCCTCATATGTTTTCAATTTCATAGTGAATAATTAAAATTAATTTATTGTGTAATACCTGAAAAGAGACTTTTACTCTTGTACATATACAGGAAAATTATCACCTAATTACAAAAAATGATTATATTGAGAATTGAAAACTCTTTTATTGGCCATTATTATAATACATTATATATTGACAATCATTATTCAATCAACGATATTTACATAAGTTGATTGTTATATCTCGTTTCAACTTTCACATACAAAGCCCTCTTCTGCTGTAATAGGTCTCGACCATTTATTTCAATAGAAAACAGGAGAACCTTAAGGGGGAAGTGTAAATAACTTTATAACTTTACTGACTGATGAAGCAATGATCCAGAAGATGACTTAATTAAGGTACATACCATCTGAAATGAAGAGGAGAAAAATCTCATAAATGCGCGGACTTGAGAATACAGCATTTTGTATGTATCACATGGCCCTGCAAGAGAGTCGATCTGCGTGGTATTTTGGGATTGAAGGCGTTTTCATGAATTCTCGTTTTTTCTTTTATAACAGCTGTTCAACTCGCCGTCTCTTATTTTCTATTCTTGAAATTACAGTAAAGTAATCGTTGAGGATGTTGGGAAAAATGAAACTGTTGAAGTGATCTATGACACTACCTTTTTAGTTGGAGATGTAAGTGAAACTGCTTTTAATTTGTAATTGAGCGATATGTAGCAGTGATGCGTAAGTTATATGGTCCTTTGTGTTTTTAATTTTCAATGCAAAAGTAAAGTCATTCTCCCAGTAAAACGTTTTGGAAGGCTAATTAGGTAAATGGAAAAAATAATTTAAGATTTTTACTATTTAAACCACTTTTATTCCGAGTATTAATCTTTTTTAATCATCTGTTAATAATTTAGATGATTAAAAAACCCTAGGCTTCAACACGAAGGCCGGTTTTAGAAATGGGATTGATTGCCGATCACTTCAGCGAAATTCACCTATCCAGGGTAGTGATGGTGGATATTAACTTTCCTCCTTCCGCCTACGGATTCCCAGAGTCTTAGTCCTCGTAAAATATATTTAAGCTGCGGAAGTCCGTGGGCATCACCCACATTTTAACCAGGACCCTTCGGTCAGTAGCGAAACGTTGCCAATTATTCTGCCATTTCACTTGATTTATATTGTAAATTAATAATGAATCTATAT
>LYUA01000163.1:462210-475521 GCA_002093875.1 Calopteryx splendens
GAACGCTGTGTATTCATTGACAGGATTAAGTGTTCCGGGACATCATCGCAATTTATCGGGTAAAATAACGTCATTAATGTGCGTTATTTTCCTATGATTTCTAAAGCAACTTATTAATTCATCTATAAAAATGGTGTGCTATAAAAAATTTCTAGCATAAAAGTTGTGCATTAACTGTGATAAATTACGGTTTGCAAAGTAATGGGTACGTGTCATTTTTAATCCAAAATGGAAAATGGGATTCACGGTAGAACATATAGTGGGTGTTGTTTTTATGGAATTAATTCATTATTTTTATTTTTCACTCAAACGTACTAATGTGCTTTTAATTTACTCTTATTTTGGTAAACATTAATATCTGCATCAATTAAAATTTTTGGACAAGATATTCTCTTGTCAGCGAGTATAAACAACAATTTTATATTAAAACTCTTTCCCTTTACTTTTATCAGGTTTCGGACTCCCGACGTGTCTTTTTCCATTAATCAAAGTAATATCTCCGATGGTAAAAAAAATGAATGAAATGAACGCCAGTTGTGACTTTCGTGACTAATTCCGACGGACCTCTGTGTCCACGTTTTTTCATTTATGCCTCGAAAATGAATGCGAATGTATTTATTTGTTTATATTTCATAGTATGCTGGAAAATGCAATTTATTTGGATTCAGGGCGAATGAATAAATCAGAGCTAGGCTAATGGCATAAATTCTCTTCTGTTTGCGAGAAATCAATTCTTAAAATTGACTCCGACTATCCATATAGCGAAGTTAATTAAAGTGCTTCATTATTTGTTTAAATTTATGCGCTCTGAAATCTTGATGTCCCTGAAAGCTCGAATTCCTCGGAATAGAAATATCGTATGTTATACTCGGCATTAATTTGAGCAGTATGGAAGTGAATGCTTGAATTTTGAAAGCGTTTGTAGGTATGCATTTTTGACGTTTTTATTTTTCATCGAAAGCGTTATTTTTTTAATTTTTCAATTTCTGTCTAACTGCGATTCAAGTTAGAAATTCCAGCTTCTCCTGTTTGCGCTTTACTTACTTGCTTAATGGCGTTTTTTCGGAAGTTTATAATTATGCCAATTCAAATTTTTCTTCAGCAGGCGATATTATTGGAAAATAGTACGTCATAGTGAACTTATGCCAGGCGATTTTTTATAGCGTCAAATAGGTAAGCAGAGCTTGAAATTTATCAGTATCATCGTTCTTTTGGCAATATTTCACCATTTTCTCTGCTTCAATGCAGCGATTGATTGTCCGTTATTTCTTCTCTGCTTTTTATTCAAATTAAATGAAAGTACTATACATCATTAAATTTATCTCAACGGGATAAAGTGCTTAAAAAGGCAGTTTCAAGGAAATTAATTAATTATTCGCTCACTGAGCACGAAGGCAATGATTAATGCTCTTGCGGAGGTATTTTTTTTGAGCTAACTGTATGTGACAAGGCTAAAAAATAAACATTATGTCTCATAAAATTTAACTGAATTCTACGAAAAAAATATTCCTTTATTAATTCTTATTTACGCATGCATTTTAGTTATTTACTTAGTTTATTCTGATATTTAAAACAGTGGAAACACATTTTCTGCTTGAATAAATAGCATGTTACTTCCAGGTTACATCTTAAAGAAATGACTGCGTAATTACATTTCCATAAATCCTGCAGAAACATCCTCTGTTATCAAATAGGTATTCATTTGCTATTTTTCTTATGCGTGTTAAATTCATTATATAACTAGGGAATTTCTGTTGCTAATGCTATTTATGGTTAGTCTTTTTCACATGCGTTCTGTAGCTTAGAATTAACCATTGCTTTTCATATCAAAGCTAAAAGTAATTTTTTGATACCAAATTCAGGGAGTTGTCGTTCCCAATTTATGATGCTTTAATAGTGCCCTCATGATTTCAGATTTAGCTTTCAAACCAAAACTAATGATACAATGCCACAAAACTGTTGTTAATAATAAAATCGTTGCTATATGCACGTAATTTTAATATATACCTTCAAAGCTCCGAAAAAGAGTAGAGGCCCTCATTAATAATAATTAATAATTCATTAATTTTTATGCGTGATTTTTTCATAAATAAAACTTATGGTGGTGAACTCGTAATGTATTTTTAGGTACTTCCTGTTTTTTTAGGATATGAAATTTGCTAAGCGTCAATTCTTGACACATTTCAAATTTGGAAATGTCACATTTAACATTAAACTACGACAAGAAAGAGGGCTCCCGGTGTCGCTCATGCTCTAATCGAACAGTACCTATCTTTGGTATGTGTGAGGCACTTGACTCGTGATTGGGGGAGAGTTAGAAGAAAAAAATGGGCTACGGAAATTTCAGCAATGGAAGAACCGGGTACATTGCCATATGAAGTTATATAATGTGAGAATCTACAAAAAAAATCCCCACGTGTTCTTGGAGCCTAACCTTGTACATATTATTTTGAGTGAACACTTTCATGCAAAATTTATGTAGAGATTAATGAATTTAAATTTTTAATATCTATCTTTCAGGATTTCCTTTTTGGGTATTATTTAATATATGTATACTATTAACTAAATGCTTTATTAAGGTGCCCCTACCGAAGATGCAATTCCAGATAATTCTTAGATTTTAGAACATGGTACCCGAGTACTAAAAAGGTTTCTCAAGCTAAAATCAGGCTCATTATGATAGGTAGTATAGTGGTCAGTATCCCCACCTTTCATGCGGGAGACCGGGGTTCGGTTCTCCGGGAGGGTTTTTGTTTTCGTTTCTCTTAATAGTATCTGGGTATATTTACGCTTGGATTATGTTGTGTATTGTTATAAAGTTTTTTATAAAACTCAAAGAATATTCTCTAAGTTATCGGAACTGTAATTCTCATTCTTCTAGTCTTATTTTCTTATAGTCTTATTATCCGAAAACTTAATTTGCAGATTTAGAAGGTCGGATTTTGGGAAAATAAGTGGAATGGAGTCAGGAGTACCTTACCAAAATACCTCGATTTTCTTCTAGCTATTTGGAAAGTAAAGGGAGAAACAGCATGATTTGAACCACAAGTGAAGCAGGAATCAATATAATTGTTATTATTCAAAACAATTTTTTAACGCCGCAAATACTACATTTAATTTTACTGGTAGCATATATTTATTTCCTGTTTTACTAGTGTCGTTTATGTAATGGGCTATGATGAATAGTGGAGTGAAACGAATTTAGAACCATCTGTGTGATATGTAGTTGCATAGTAGTAAGATAACAGTAGCAGCATTGTGAAAGCAGAAGGCAAATAATCATTTCAACATTATTACGATAAGCAAATTTTCATCACGTCATGAAGTCTTATTATTATTATCATTGAAAATACAAGTTCATATATCACACAAAATTTTATTAAGGTTCATCAAACTCAATCTTTCAGTCTAAATGGAGTTAGAGCACTGCGATGTGGCTGATTGGGTAATCATTACAGAATATTGATGTGAATACAAAGCAAAATTTTGGTTTTGAGATTTCTTTACGTTTTTTTTCTTTCACAGTGCTGTCTTCGCCTTTTGGATGATTGATTTGCTGCCTTGGCATCGTGTAGTCTTAAATGAGGAGAATCATTCACTCAGGAATCCATTCAGGTATTTAACGGAAGGAGAATGCATCTTCATGAGTTTCTTAGATGTACCTATGTATTAGTAAATATTAAATGAAAATGTCGGAGATGTGTCGAAGAAAACATTTTGTGCTAACTAATGAAAACTTAGCCTTTTTCTACGATCTTACATCTGATAGATGTCGAATAATACTTATAGGTTTCTATAACGCAACTTTTACCCCTCGGTATTTGGACGGGGATTGTATTTTTTGGTAGAACAATCGCGTTAGATTTGTTACACAAATGACTGCTACACTTGGTCAAATATACCCTTTTTATCCAGTGATCATATATCGTCCGATTTCCGACCAATAATTGAAACTCTACCAAAATGAGTGAAACCCTACTGTGCAACTTCAGCATTTAAACCTATTATAAACTCTTAAAAAAGTACCTAATTGGATCAGATAACTTATTCTGATGGCCATAATGATACCAAAATAACATCCATAGTACAAAAATCAAATTCTTAGTACACTGGCAAATGAAATTTACAATCAATAATTTGAAGTGCAACGCAAAACGTCTACTATCGAAAGGAAAATTGAACTGACAATTGAGAATCGTACCGCGAATCTTCGCAATTCCATTTCGGTAACTTTACCAATAGGTATGTGAATGGGTAAAAAACTATAGCAAATATTCGCAATATGCCATGTCGTATGTTGTGGGCCGTAAAAGTGGTTGATGTTATTAAAATCTCTTATGAATTCCGAAATACTCATCAGACTCGCATGTTTACTCCAGTTTCTCGCGGGCCATGTTGGGTAAAATGGGGATGTTTTGTTGGAATTTGTCACATTTTGCCAACTTTTTAGTTTCCTCGAGTTATTGAAGACAAATGCTGCGCAATGGCAAAGTATAACTACACTGTAGCAAACTGAGTCATGCACATAATTATGCTACAGTACTCTCTAATAATGCACACAGATATGCTACACTAGTAAAACACGTTCCGCCGAATTTTTCTTCATACATCGTGTGAAAACTATTAATTTACTCATTTTAATTATGAGTATCCATAATTTCCATAAAGTTATTCAATTAAATTTTTAAAAATCGATGAGTTAAAAAACTATGGTGTCATACATATCGCCATTGACAAAGGAGTGTTTCCCACTAGTTTTTAGGTATGAATAGAATATTTTTCATCATTATCTTTCTAATTTATAAATCCATTTGCATATCAATTTCATAACAGCCATGATACTGAAAGGTGAATTGGGGGAAATGCACCTTATTTTATCATGAAAACTCAATGCTCTCAAGGATTCATAAAAAGTATTTTAAAATATCTTGGTATAATACCAGTGGTTTAAATTACTATGGCTATAAGTGATTATTTTAATTTTCTAATTTTAATTATCTAGAAGCAATAGATACATTTTTTGAATAGATTTTTCTCCACCGAAGGACTTTTAGACGTTAATAGTGTGAAGATGGCTTAGTTTTGCATTTTCTACATTTCGAGCATGCTCAAAGTATTGCTGGATGACTAGCAGAGGTTATTTTAGAAAAGTTAACTGGCGTGTGGAAATTAATGATTTCCAATAAAAATATGTCCATTTACTCTTGTTATGAAAGTAGTCAGTAAACGCCAGTACGCATTGCAAACCTTCCCGTTGCATATCATTTTGGCAGTTGATACGAAATCATCGTATTTATCTCATTATTATCCCTCCCTAGGATCCCTAAAATTGGGTGTTTATTGACGAACGTTAGGTATATCCTTTGCGATGCTAATTTAGTTCATTTCAGCTCCCGCATATTAAACATTAAAACCAATCACGTTGATAACCTGGATGGATGCACCACACAGAATCACAGCACAGTCCGTTCCGCTTTGGACTACATAGTTTTAAATGATTTGATTGAAGCGATATGTAGTAGTAGTAGTAGTGGTTAATAGGGGAGTCGACCGACAGCTGAGGTCATTTGCATCATTAAGGATAGGTGGGTATTTTTGGAAGAGGTAGTATTTCCGGGGAATGGAAGAAGGGAGTGGAGAGAAACCCGGCGGGGAAACGCCACCAAACCGATCCCCTGGAGAGATCTAGAATATCAGGAAATCTTGTTTCATTTATCACTGAGGCATAAATTAATTTCTCACTCCAATTGAACATAATGGAATCTGTTCTAAAGGCCAAGAAGAGCTCCTCTAGGATATAAACTGGGCTAGCCATACGCTAAGGCGTACGCTTTAAGTCTTTTCCCTCATCTCCTATGACACATTTTTCAAATAATTATGAAATACTTTCTCTTGATACCTATTATACTATGTACCTTCAAAACTGTGGTAACTTGGAAGTTTTGTTTGATGATGTCAGTATACAGGCACCGGAGTTGTATCTTGTCTAGTGTTCATTGTGTGGCATTTTGTCTCTTTTGGAAATGTCTATAAATTAAATCACACCTTCCTTTTAGGCGACTATTTAACCCCCTCCAGAATTCCTCAGGTAACGCACCACAACTATTCTTGCACGCCCTCTTGAACTTTTATTTTCCTAATAAAAAGTGGAAATCGTGGTAAAATCTAGAAATAAATGAGGCAGAAGTTGAGAGTTATAAATATGTATTGGAAGGGCACACAACGTCTTTTTCCACTAGTTGTACCTTTTTTCACTCTGATTTTGGAAATGACTTGCGATTGCAGTTTCCCTTTTATTTCATGCTTAAACCGTGATGTGTGCCTATACGGATTCTCTACTCCTTCAGACCACCTCGTGGAACTTTTGAATTTCCATTTTGAGAAAATAACGAACTTAGTATACCACTGAAAAACAATTATTGTTCGTGCGATGCGTTTTATTGTTTTACGGCATCATCAGGTACCATCAGGTGAGATGGGTAAAATGTATCGTGCCATTAATAAAAATGCCGAAAAACTTTTATTATTTTCTCAAACTGTATACGAATTGTTGAAGCGAGCAAAGAGCCAAGCACTGAGATATTCCATATTCCAATAATTGTTTTTCAGTGGAATACTAGCTTCGTTATTTTCTCAAAATAGAAATTCGAAAGTTCCAAGTTGGCCTGAAGGAGTAGAGAATCCATATAGGCACACATCACGGTTTAAGCATGAAATAAAAGCGAAACTCTATAGTAGAAGAGTGAAATATTTTCAATTCTTCAAAATGTGAACCTTTATTCATTATGTGTACCACATCAAGCTTGTAACTGTGAAACTTACAATAAAATTTCTGTTAAATCTTACTAAAAATTCAGTTGAACTTCTTACTCTTTCTCCAATGTCCAGAAGGTTCAAAAGTATTAAATTAGTAGCTACTAATACTATGTGCTTACTTTCTTTGCTGTATGGAATTAGTTTGGGTCCAGGACCTTTAGGAAATTTATGGAATTACTGGGAATTTATGGAACCCATTACTGAATTTAAAATGGGTAGCGTTGACGCTCAAAATTGCACATCAGTTCCTTAACCTTGTTTATGTTTATAACATAACACTGCCCTCACTCCATGTAACGCAAGACAACGGGTATGGGGACCCCTTCTCCCGCCGAGGACTGTCCATTTCTTATGAATTTACATTTATAATAACTTCGTATAATACTACACACTTGTCTGCATAGCTTCCTATTTCCCTAAAATCGGTCTGATGTGATATTAATATATCTCGTCATCACCTTCTCTACTTGGTTATACGTTACAATTGTTTAGCATTTTGGTAAGAAAAGCAATCATATATTATATGAATTATCAACAAATGCCACATTTAAAATTTGGGTTTATTTAGTGGAATTCGAAGCGTTTTCTTGGCCGTATTTCGACGCCACACTTGCCTAAATGGCATAAATTTCCATGTTTTTTTATGCATACTAGGGATTATATCTATTTGTTGCCTGATACATTGAGTGGTCCTGCACATCGATATCGATGCGTCGTGCCACTCAGTGTTTATTTGGCGATATCATCGAAACATCCGAGTTTATTCGCCTCTCCGTGTTTTTTTTAAGCGCTCAGCATCGGTACAACATTTTTGAAACGAATAACTTCAGTTATTGTTCGATGTTGTGATTATATCTCAATCACAATCTCATATCCCTGGGTGAGGAATAATTGGAGAAAATTGAATACTAATGTTACTTTTTGTAGGGTACACATTTAAGTAACATAAAGGTACATGTAAGCAATAATTGTATCTTATCTGCTATTTAGAAATCATGATGTGTCATAAGTAATTTCAGAATAGAATTTTTTGAATTTTGTATTGCCCAAAATGCATAGCATAACGGAAGCCAACTGCGAGTTCGTTTTTGTAAATGATGTAACTGATTGTGAATTCCTGATGCACTCATGGGCTAGTCTAGTATATCATCAGCATCCAGTATAATTGAACACTATATTTTTAGATGAAATCAAATCGACTTTACAAAACTATTTTGATTTTAAATGACCAAATTTACGTTACACAGGCACTGAGTTAGCCATCACAAAATCTTATAGAGTATAGAAATTAATCTAGGGTACATTGAATAAACATACGTTACGAAATTCTGTTTTCATGACTGTGCCTCAATTTTTCAAGCATGCACTCGTGTTCTACATGAATTAATGTCTTAAAATTTTTGTTATATTCCCCTTCACACTCATTAGTGTTTCCATTTTTTTAAATTACGTAATTTATTTCAAAATTAAGCAAAGGCATTCAATTTATGAGCCTGAATGTTTTCTTATCTAAGTGTCATAAATCGATGTTTTCAATCCTGCACATCGAAAGAGTAGTTAAGTACAAAAATGAATACTGATAAATCGACCACTCAATGTTAAACACTAAATAAGTAAAAACTTCTGATTCGAAAATAAGATTCATTTAACGAGATCGCTGAAGGCCAATATCCGAAGTCTAAATGGTTACCTTAACATAAGGAAATGAAACTATTAATTTTAGCATATTTTTCAATGGCGACTGAGGATGGTGCACACGAAGTAGTAGGTACCTTTGCGTCAAGTATGGGAATCTAGTTCATTCCTAATTATTCTTGTTAGAGTATTTGGATTATTCATTTATCTTAGATTTGTTTTTCATAAAAATTGGTAGTATTTACATTGGTTGATAGTGTATTTTTTGCATTGAATTACATCCATATTTACGACACATTAACATAGATAACGTATTTAACATTACGTGAATAATTGTATGTCGTGTGATGTAAGATCTCAAATCATTAACCTCTTTTCATCACACAAGCATATAATTTTGGTAACGTTAGTATGCAGATAATAGTCTTATTTAAATAGTAATTTCTAAATATAAGGACCATCGGCCCATACAATTTTAATAATTGTTCTTATTGACAAATTTCTCTAAACCTTCGTAGGGTTATCGCTTGAATTGAGCGCCAAATTTCCATAGCTGGAAACACGTATCGAATTTTTCTTTAGACAGCGAAATGGTGATGGCGTCCGACAAAAAACTCCTATCACTGCGCATGCGCATGTTTTGGCGCGTGAGATAAAAGCTAGTTTGTTTCGGCTGGCTCATTTTCAGCAAACCATTGCCTTTTTGTCTAACAGATCGTTAATAATTTTCTGATTTCTGTATGGACTCTTATGACTTGACTCTAGGAGAACTATGTTTACTGAAATAATTAAAATATATTGCCTTCATGTACCTACAACAATCCTCCTAGCACCCAAAATAATCCGTGAAAACGAACTAAAGGCATATTGTATTTATACAAATGATATTGTATTCATTTTTTATCTTTTCGAACTTCTAATGCATATTACGGAATAGATAATAGAATCGTAAACAATCATTGTAAATTATATCTACAATTACCATATTTATAAATACTTATCTAGCTCTTTTATAAAGGATTTTTTACTTTAATATGGTTTTCCCAGTTTCAGTTCCTATAAAACATATATATTCCAACTTTAATGCGTTATTGTTATAATTATTGTTTTCATTTTTTTCTTGTGCTCTATATTTTTCTCAATAAGATTTTTAATGCAAATATACGAACTGACCTAAATTTTCTCTGCAGATTTAAAACCGTTAGTTTTTCTAATTATTAAAAATTGTCCGTACATCACCTCTAAGAAATAAAAGGAAAGATAAATCGACAGAAACAACTAATTTTTGAGGACAAAATTGAAACTCCTGTATTGCCAAACCTATACATTTTGCAAAGCAAAATTTATCTTCGCGAGTGCGAAAAATTTTCGAAACGTATTTGAATGAGGATAAAAAAATTACTACATCCAAGATGGTAAATTTTTAATATTGTGGTAAGAAATATAGCCAATATAAATATATGCAAAAAGATGATCTTATTAGTTTGAAATAAACTAAATAGCATTGATTCCGTTTTGTGACTTACAAAAGGCTACTTATTCACACGTTAATTAAGTCCAAAAATGTTAAGTTCCACAATTCATAAGGCTTGAGCTAAAATATTTACTTCGTAAACATGGTAAGTGATATAAACTCGAGGAATTGCAAAACTAGTAAACCACGATAATAGCATGCATGAAAATAAGAAAAATTCTATTTTTCCGAAATGCATTTCATTAAAACCCTATAAAATAAAGTGGGAAAAGTTATTGACTGTAAAAAAAATTTGGTGATGTAAAGATCAATCAGAATTTAATGATATACATATGTGGCGCATTGAAATACAGTACCATGCTGAATTGTTGGTAATAACCTATTTATTTGACGGCTAAGTAAATTTCGTGTGCCTGTTATTTTGCCTAGTATGATCTCCACGGGTGCATGAAGCATGGTCTAGGTAAAAAAGAGAGATTGGAGACTGTATTAATTCAGCAGTATTATAAAGGAGAAATTAGATTGAGTTATGTGAAGTCTGCGTAATTGTACGATTGAATGGTAAGTGCGCTTGAATTGTACTATTGAATGGCATGCGACCTTTTGCTTTTGTTTATCTGAAAGGCGTACTAACAAAACCTCTTGTTGCACATCCCACGGTTTTACGGTTTCGTTTAATTTCAATCCCTCTGAATGCCTCACAGCATAATTCCACCCACCTGAAAGTTTTAGTGTACCTACTTTGTCACCTACTATAAATTATTATTTGGATTATGTATCTATTGTCACCTAGGGAGCAAAAAGTATTTAGGTTTCTTGCCTCAAGTACCGGTACCTAGGAATTTGCTTTAAGTACTGGTCCCGAGATAATGTCCCAAGGACATTCTTTAAAAAGAATCGGAGATTTTTTCGATGGAGTTTGTTAACAATTCGTAACTTTCGAGCTTTTATACGAGTATTACGTAATTAATCAAATTTCATAAATAACTATTCAAATCGTTTAGCCTTAGTAATCTTGCCTTTTGAGATGATGTTCGAAGCAGGGGCTTGTGCCGTTACCTAAGCACCGAGAAATAACTAGGATTCTTGCCATGTGTCTGGTACCGAGGTACTGGTGCTTAGGATTATCTATGTACCTAGGATTATTAGGAGGCACCGATATCTAGTTTTTTGCCCAGGGCACTGATTTCTGGTTTCAAAAAATTCAAATTAATATATTATCTAATTTCGTAAGGATTTAGATATGGTGTACTTACAAGTTTCGTGCATCATAGCTTAAAATATTTTAATCCTGCTTCCTCTCCAGCAGGTAAGTATGAGGCATTAGGACTTTTATGCCATTCCAACGACGAAAATGTTTTAGTTGAGTGGAAAAACTTTTTCCAGGTCTCTTTTTTCCATGCTTTATCATCATATTATCTCGTGGTGGAATGCGGAAAATATTATGATGGATATTTCCCTCAGTTTCAAAACTGATATGTTGTTACAGTCACTGTTTTTCTGGTTGTAGGCAATTCTCGATTTCCTTTGAAATGGGTATTTGCTGTACAGAACGTGATGTTCGCCATAGCAGTGTGTGTCAATCGTAATATCATGAACACATTCTTCGTCTACAAGTAGCGGGAAAATACTTACGTCCGCAGAAGACTTTTCTGCGTCTTCATGTCCAAAATTATCGGCATAATTTTAACTTTCCCCAGATAATATTCCATTCCTTCTCATTCAAAATCTTGATCCATCTGCCTTCTCATTTTTCGTAACCACCGAGCAGTAATTAATCAAGTTCAGTAATATCATCAATATTACGAGGCCCATTCAGATACTTCTACCTGTTATGAAATAAAATAATTCGCAAACCATCTTTTATTTTTATTTTTAGGCGATGTTTTTATTTTGTTTTACACATCAATTTATTCATTTTTCACATAATCACCTCCGCTCTCCAAATATGTGTCATAGCGTATCATTACTACACATGTTATATATATTTGCTGTTTTTTATTTTGTGTAACACATATGTTTACTCATTTTTCCAGTTAATCACTGACGAGTTCAAGCATTTGTCATAGCGTTTCATCAATTTTTCGAATCCTTCTCGATAGTTCTCTCCCGCCAAATTCTGTAACAACTTTAACACACTTTAAACTCATTGTTATCAATAATGTTTTTGACATGGTACGAACTTAAAGGCGATGCATTTCTGGATCAGACTGTACAGGAGATAAAATTCTGGTCCGCCATGTCACTCCTGGGCACAAACGCCAGTCCCTCGAGTGCCATCACAAGGGATCCCCAAAGCCACGCAAGTTAAAGCAAATTCTTTAGACCCAAAAGGTCATGGTTACCGTGTTCTGGGACCATAAAGGACTCGTCTTGGTTGAATTCATGCCTTGTAATGCAACAACCAATGCAGACGCATATTTTTAAACATAACGGAAGCTGAAAAGGTCCATCCAAAACAAGTGGCGTGAATTATAGAGTATCATTTTGTGGCACTCCTCCATGACAACGCTCGTAGTCATGCAGCAAAGCAGACCAAAAACTTTTGGTCGACTTAGAGTGGGATGGTTTTGGACCATCCCCCGTACAGTCTGGACGTAGCTTGTTGAAGCTTGACGTAGCTGCTTAGTGAATTTGGCTTGTTTTTATGATTGAAAGCATTTTTGGAAGGCCAACACTTTGCAGATGGCAATGAGATTAAACACTGTAGTTGCAGAATCTGGCGGGAAGGACTATCGAGAAGGATTCGAAAAATTGATGAAATGCTATGACAAATGCTTGAACTCAACAGTGATTATGTGGAAAAATGAGTAAACGTATGTGTTACACAAAATAAAAAAACATAGCAAATATACATAATTTGTGTAGTTTTGATTTCGAAATTGGTAGAACTTTCTGGATGACCCTAATAATAACACGATCACTTTCCGAAGATATGAAATCATCATAATGCTTGCAAATACTGTGATTTATTCGTTCTATTTACTTGGCCACAATTTTGCCCTTACACCTGCTGATTTGTCAGTTAAATAATTTTTTTATAATAATACACGCTTGCGTATGCTAAACATCGTAGTTCTTTATGTTTAGTCTTTTTTCCAAGTAATTTACTGTAGTCATTGAGAAAAATACTAATGTTTAATCACACTATAGATTAAAGACAATTCGAGGTTTAATGGCTATGTGCTATCTTTTTTCTTCTTCTGGAACATAGAAGAAAATCTTTATAACTTCTAACACCACTGGAGATCTCATCTACTGAATTAGGCTGCTTTTTCACTGAAACATTGATTTAATTAAATAATGACCCGTGTCATCCAAAGCTGTTAATAAATAGAAATCGAGAGGGAAAATTCAGATAATTTTATCAAATTTTATGGCTCTTG
>LYUA01000163.1:518908-530901 GCA_002093875.1 Calopteryx splendens
GCGCTCTCCCCCTCCCTCCTCCGACAAGGGTGTCGTTGGGGGGTTCCCGGAAGACCCCACCCACCGGCACCCACACCGGGGCACCAACGCCGCGGTCTCCGCCTCACCCACCCCCTTCCACTGTCCTCAAACTCTCCACTGCTCTCTCTCCCTCGACGCCGAGATGAGTCCCGTCCCGCCCCCCGCTCCTTCCCACTCTTCCCACGCCTCCCCATCAACCACACCTCCCCCCCCACCACGTCCCGCCCCCCCTCCTCCATCTCTCCCCCTCTCCTTTCCTATCTCATTTTTGCGTCCGCGTCGATGGAATAGATGCGGACGTTCGCTCCCGCCCGCTCTTGATGAATTAATCATCATCGAAATGCGAAAAAATGTATAAATGTAGGTGTGTGTGTGTGTGCGCGCCTCTCGAAAGCGCTCGGCGACGAGGAGGTGGTGTGGGGGGGGGTCGGTTTGACCCCTTCGGGATTCGCCCTTATTTCGCGAGGGCGAAAGGGGGGCTCCCTCCCCCTCACGCTCTCAAAGTTCGCTGGCCCTGTTGTAATTTTCCCCGGCTTCCTGGTTTTTCTCCGGCTTTCCCGCTGCGGAGCGACGTTGTCCTTCGCGGTAGGTTGAGAGGAATGTCTCCGTAATGATATCGTGCCGCCGTGGAACCTCCGTCTTGCTTGGAGATGAGTGCCGGCCGGATGGGTTTCATTGTAGCCGGTGGATTTTTTATTAGTCGACCTCGGAAGTTGAGGCCGTCGACTGGCGGGGAACGTGAAACGGACATGCTATGTCTATTGATTTTTGAGAGTTTAAACATTAACAAACATGAAGCAAGTGAGTCTCGCCTTTTTATTTTATAAAATCTAAATATGTGTGGAAACTTTTGCCGCGTTTGAATGCAGAAACCACAGTATTTATTAAAAACTAATGAACGATTCCTTGATCCACAATGTGTTAACAACTTTTCCATAACATTTTCCACATAGGTAGCCTCTTGAATGCCTCCGAGCAAAAATTCACTTCAGGAGGAAATGTTCTTGAAAGGGAAATCTTGCTTGTAAATTAGCTCATTAGCCATTTATTGATACACAAAATACCTATTGAATATGATTCAGATACTTTTATTTATATATTTATATTCTTAGTAAATTAAGTAAATATATTTCAAGTAGTTTACAAGTAGTATTATGATTCTCGTAGCTCACGATGTATGATTTTAAATAACTGCAAATGTAAGGGATCATGGACATTGATAATAGTTAATAGACATTTATTTCATGTGAAGAAAGTGGACTAGTTTTTAATGCCGCCATTAACTTAGGTACATATTCTCACCACCAGATATTAGAAATTCATCCAGAATGAAATTGAAATCATAAGATGATATTATGTCGAATATTCCTTTCCCCAACGTTCTACCCTAAGCCAATAGATCAAAATTTAGTTCATAAAGACTGTGAATTAGAAGTAATTTTTAAGAGAGAATAGAATCACCTCTATTAAGGCAATTGATTTTTTATTGTGGCATCATGAAATTGGAGGCTGCATTCGCGAAATAAAAATGTAAATCGTATTGTTAATGATCGAAAAACCGAGTTCTTCTAGCAAAGTGACCGAGTAGTTGAATAATTATTTTACTGAGTTTTTCGAATGAGCAGTTATGCTAACATTTCATTAAACTAAGCTTTTATATTGGTTATTCACACGTAAAATGTTGGTGCGTGTGCTTTCACCATAAACTCACGTAAATTTCCATTTCATTCCATGTTGATTTTGTGGATAAGTTATAAATGGACCTTCCCGCCTTTTTTTTCTAATTCGCCCAAAAATTAATCCAAGTGTCTCATTTGATCCTCAACATGAGGCCCGTCATGCGTTCATATCTTGAATTTAAAATTCCGGAGTGTTGCTCGAAATCAAATTTAATCGTGAATCGAGCGAAACTGAGCATGAATTCGTGCCACTGCATATAAAGTCAGCGACGAGGGCGCCATGCATCACTCGCATTTGGTGATATCAAGATGGCAGTGGGGCTAATGCGCATAATGAGTCCGCCGAAATGTTTATGTTCCGAGTTTATTCCGGAATCGTGAAGGGAGACACGTGCCATGCCAGTTGATTTGCCGTTCCATTTCGGAGGGCGAGTCGTATTTGCCCGAGGGGAGAGGAGATGTGGTACGGGTGTTGTTGCCAAGTTCAAACCGAGATTATATTTTTCATCACATTCATACTCGAGCGCAGTACAACGATATTTCCTTTATTTGTAATGAAATAGATACAAATTACGATTCTTCGTGTTTTCAGGTAAGAAGAAGAATGGAAGGGGATACTTATTTAAAGTATTGTTATCGTAAGTGCTTACATTGACCTTACGAAACCCTAGTAATCACTCCCAAGTTTGTTTTGATAGGTAAGAGTAAACAGAGCGTACCTGGTGCGGGGCCCTGCAGCGTGGGCGTTTAAAACTGATTAATCTGGGAATTGGGGACAGTTTCTTTCAGTAAAGCTGCCCTGGAAGCTCTGGAACTCAAAAAGGTACCCGAATTGAGTAAAGCTGAGGGTGTCTAGAGTCACCAGGATTCAAATTCGGACCACGGACCTATTTAATGCTATAAGTTTGCAATAGTAAATTGTTCCTTTGTTTGTTCAGTTATTTTTATAGAATCTGACTATAATGGAATGGAGCTATAATTGATATGAAAATGAAAGCTGGCTACTGCATGTTACTGAGCTAGTATTTTTTACGATTTCATGAAACACTAATCATTAGTGTTTTTGTAATACAGGATAATAGGGATACTTGGAAATATAGTCCAAACAGATAGCTTTTTTATTTATTCAAGCTTCATTTATAATTATGAAACTTAAGTAAATGTATTTGTGCTCATGCGAGAAAAAATTATCTGTGTACTCAGTAGCATGTCTAAAAGCAATAAAATATTATAGGATTGTATCGGATAAGGGACCAGTGCGCAAACTTGCCGTTCTTCACTTTGAGATATTATTTTTGTCAGTGTTTGGATAGAATTGAAGAATAATTTTGAGTACACATTAAAATGGATGTGAGTGATCTCTATACGTGAAATATCGGTGGCTAAGCTGTGTGTTGGTCCTCCCTCTAAAACGCACCTTAAACGCGTTTTTCAGGGACTTAGAAAGGATTTTTTTGTAGTTTTTGTCATCCGTTAAACACCCTCTCCCTCAGCTCTTAACCCTTCCAACCGGAGCTTGCCCCCCCTGCCACACGCCTTTTTGGTGGGTCGCGGGGTATTTTTGNNNCCCTGCCACACGCCTTTTTGGTGGGTCGCGGGGTATTTTTGTAGATGTAGATGTAAGTTCCCCCGCAAAATCTCCCTCGTCTACCTAAGAAAACTGAATATGACTGCTTTGCACAATGCTTTCCAGCAATTGTGTCGACATAATTTTACTCCTATGCTTTCTTTTTAAAGTGCCTAATATTAATTTTTGCCTGCCTCCTTTGACCGAGGAGCCTTTAGCCGCTTTTCGTTTTTACTTCTTTTGAGTAAGAGGTTATCGGGGGTATACTTTACGGCCACTGCTCATATGGCAACACTAGGAAACAGTTCTCGTATTCTACAACAATTTTGCCAAAAGATTTTCCATAATAATATAAAAATATGAAACTCTTTAAAGGGTCTGGTATCGGTACCCAGATACCGGGAAATACCTGGGATATTTTCCCAAGGTACTGGCATCTAGTTTTATTGCCCTAGACTGGTACCGAGTTACCGGTTTTTTTGGCCTAGGCACAGTACCAATCCCTGAGCACTACAAACCCTCAAGACGCATGCGTAAGCAGGTGTATGGTCCACGGCGGTCCAGTTTTCGTTCCGCATGGAAAAGTAAAAAACAGAGACATCTCAATAGTTGATTCACGTATCGAGTGCATTTCAATTTTTAATATTCTAAATTTCATTCATTCTCTTACTCTTGACTTACGAAACAACGGGAATCCTAATGGTAAACAAATTAGCCAGATTTCGAAATTTGGCGGTTATTTCAGTGTAATTACTGCAGTTTATAAAAATTTTGCATTGAAATTTCTGCATAAATGATTACTGGAGAAATATTATGTAAAAGAAACCTACGAATGGTAAATTTGTTTTTTTTTGTGAGCGTATGGGACAATTGCAATTTGAGTTTTTCACCGTTTGTTTTTTTTCACCGAAGCTTAATGAAGTTATAATTCTTTATTGCAAACATATAAACTTTAATTTTAATTAGATTTCGTTTTCCTGTTGCTGCCGAGATGGGCTGCAAATGCAACTTATCCATCACATCTAATGTTTCTTTGAATTCACCCTAGCGGTATTCTTTGCAAAAAGGGATGAATTTTTAAATGTAGTCCAAAGTGAGTGATACTATATTTTTTGTATAAAACGAAGAAATTGTTAGCGTATCTGTTAGATAAGCATTTATAATTCATGAAAATGTGTACCTGATATGTGATGCGGTTTGTTCTAAACAAATTTTCACTTCCGTCGCCTACGGGACTTTGTGGAGTAAAAAAGACTTTTGGGAATGTTTAGCATCGAACCCTAGACGTCCGAGCGTAGCCGATATTTTTGTGTGTACCTCTATCGGATACAAAACCTCCCGGAACACATGTCCGGATGAATCTCCCTGTGTCCAGCCGTCATGTTCAGAGTTCTATTCCACCAAGAATGTAGATACCTACCCTTACTAATCGGGAGACCTTAAACTCATGGTTGTTGATTTTTTCAATGCAAATTTTAAAAACAATAATTTGCCATCAACAACAAAATTCAACTTCAAATAGCTCCTATTCTAGAAAAATAATAAACCAATCAAATATTGCATAACTATATTCCGTCTACACTTATATACCTATGCAGTATCAATCAGGAGGAAACATTTCTGAATCTTTTGATTGCTAGGTTAAAATGAAAATTGAAATGCAAATGATAGTGTGTGAACATTAACACATTGACTTTATGACTTCACGTCTGTTTGAATAACCCCGTTATGGAAGTTGCGGCCTCCATCATTTTCTTAGCCCGTACCTTTCTTATGACGGGCTCTGCTATTGTGCATGTGGTTGTACTGGGACAGGGTTCAAGACTTTGATTTTGATGTATTTTTATGCAGAAAATGAATAATATCATATATTTTCAAAGATGGATGGACGAAAAGGATATTGGGGAAGGTGAAAGAAAGAATTAGAATTAAATGAAGATGGACACAAGAGAATGCGCATATTGTTTTGAAATAGTTTTCACATAGTAACAGCAGAAATTAGTTTTGAATATTTTTTCTGAAATATGAGAATGAAGTCGCTATTCCATGAAAAGGCTGTGGCGAATAACTTTACATCATTGCCACCGACGCCTGTGAGCGTGATCCTAACAGGGGAAATGGATGCTTATTTAAGAAGAATGTTTGGCAGAATATGCAGATTAACAGTTTAAAATTTTTTTATAATATTCTGATTATTTTTCGGAGTTCACTTTCGCTCAGTAAGCAGGTATATTGAAGACAGAAATCACATAATTTCTCATATTTGCTTTGTGGGAAGTAAGACCAACTTTAGAGCTAGTTGAAAAGGTGCCTACGCGTTCAGAAAAACCGCCATATTATTGGTCGGGAAATATTTAACATAATTAATATCATCATCATAGACTTTCAATCCTAAGACTGGTAGACTGCAACCTACCATTTTTTCCAATCCTATGTCAATTCCCTCACTTCATTTTAGGTCTTCCATCTTACATCTGTCTTTACTTGTCTTACAAATTTATCCTTTGGTTTTCCCTTTGAGACTTTCCCTTCTTTTTTCCCTTAGATTATGACGAAATTTCACCTACTAGAAAGTTAAAAAAATTATATATGACGAAAATTTATTGTGGATGGATTCCTAATTTTTTGCACATTGCCTGTGGCATTTTAATAAACATAATAGAGATAGAAATCTACTTACCTAAAGATTTTCTAGTAGCACAATCAATACCTAATCAAATAACATTAAAGTTTTCAAGAAGCCTTCAATGATAGTTCATCACTGCTGTTTTTTTTTGTTATTCTTTGCTTTGTTCAAGACTGTGTGTTAAGTAATTTTTAATTATTTTCCAATGAATAGATTGTTTTCAAATTTCTAGAATATATAATAGTAATACATAATAATAGAAAATAATTAACATAAACAGTAACATATTAAAACAGCCCACACATAGTTTATGGAAAAATATTTGAAATTTCAATTCATAATTCCATAAATTTCTGAACTATGTTTATCTTCAACGTGTCAATTCAAATTCTGAGACAAGATACTATTAACGTGGACTGCTAAACTGCTGTTTGCTTCTATACCATGTTGATTTTTTTAAACCTTTATTTGATTGGCGTTTGTGAAATTGCTCGAACACAAAATATATTAATGCTTTGCAGTTTTCCAGACGCTTAGTATTACGACAACATAGTCAAAAGCCTACTTTTTAGTTCTTAAGAGTCGAATTACTCTCCTCATAAATAATTGAACTGAAAATGAAGCTGCCCATATTTTTTACTATTCATCAGTACTAGGTAGGGATACCTAATATTTCCATCATATTTACTTCAAAAATAGTCTCTTGTTGAATTTAGGACCCAAAGATAACCCTTATGCCTTAAGAGGCTAAAGATATTTTTTAGAATTAACTATAGCAAAAGTTATTCAATTGTCTAATGCCACGAATGTTGTGTAGTACCTTCTCGATAGCAGGACAATGAGAATAAAAGAAATGACTAATAATTTTGACTAGCATGAAAGGGAGAAACCTCACTATCTGTCTTGGTTAGTTTTATAATGAGTAAATATGAACAAATAATAGTCATTTATTTCAGTTCATGTTGACATATTTTACATGATATCATGTACACACAGCATATTATTTTTGAAAGAGCATCAGGATGCATCTCCATCGTGAAGCAACCCCAAACCTGTTTGTGGCGAATCTCGAACCCTTGGTCCCCCACGTGCCGTACGCTCCGGATACCGGACGCCAGGCAGTGGTTGGTGAGACAAAATGGCCGCCGGTCACAACCCTAATCGGCTCGCGCTGCAAGCCACGCTCATGCGTAATGCACGAATCATGTGCATCGATACGAATGAGAGTATGGCTGAGTTATCAATTCTATTTCAAGTTTCTATCTCAATTCCATTTCTAGTTCAAGTTCTATTACTTCAATTAAACCTTTATGTTGCATTTCCGCTTCTGGGGATTCTTGGGCGTGGTCAGAAACGCTGCAACGCTGGTGGTACTCAATGATCGAAGCACATGAAAAATATAGTGTGTCCTTTTTAATGGATAATAATAGGGTTTGTGGGTGGAGAGTATATTTGTAATCGGGAAAACTTGGCACATTGATCGAAAATTTATTTCTAGATGTAATGTGGAGATTGTTCGAACAGTAAATATAATAATGTATTTTGTTTTTTTTATTTTAATAGCATTATTTGGTTGGGTGTTAGTAAGTTCAAATTCTTACCTTCATAATGCAATAGCAACAGTTCCATCAGAAGTATCTGCTCACGTACTTAATCATTTTTTAAAAGGGTGAACGATTTGGCAAATCATAATTTTTCAAACTAAAATAATGCAGTCAAATAGTTGTGGCTTGGATTTAACTGCGCGTGCTTTGCGTGTTTAATGGTTTACTTAAGTAAATGGCGAATAAATACATAAATTAGGATACAAAAAACAGTTTAAAGCGCATCCAAAAATTTTCTGATGCCCCAAAATCTAATGAAATTACTATCGAAGTTAGTTCTCATTAACATATAAGGATTTATTTAGCAGGATGTGGGTCGAGGAAAATCGTCAATAATAAAATGATCAAAACCGACTTGAATTAAATACTGTTGTAAAATATGGATAAGGACACAACATTTTATTAAATTCATTTCCTTTTCTGTTTCATTCACTGAGGTGTAGGCTGATTTCAATGTCTTTGAGTGTCAGGCAGGGCTGAATGCATTTCTAAGTCACGGCCTTACCCCATTCACTTTTAGATTATATTCAAAGACAAGTCTGCCATTAAGCTTCATATAAGTGCCCATTGAATTAAATCATTTTGCATCAGTAATGTTTCAAGATAGCGAAATAAAATTATCTTGAATTGAAAGATTCAAAAATGGTGGTGGTCAAGGCAGAGGGACATCAGTGAATGGCATATGTGCGTATAAACGGCATAATTTAACGAACAATTTATTAACATTACTCACAAAATATTTATGAACAAATGAGTTATTATCATAAAATTAATTTTTGTTTACAAAATGGAAATATGAAGCTAAACAAACTAAAGCATTTATTGAAAGACAAGGTTTTTATACTTAGTGACAAACTCTGGTTAAGCGTCTACTTTAATCTTATAACTTATTTGAAAGCTTTTATTTGTTTTTTAAACGTTTTTTTTATTGATCTATCTCAAACGTACCTACAATAGATTGATTTTCATATTCATATGCTAATTTTGCAATTTTGTGGAACTATTTTTTTAATTAGAATTTGCCTAATAGGTACATTTCATAATAAATGTGATAAACCTCTGTAATTTTAATTAAGAATTCATACACTAAACAATAGTATTAAAATATTTTTACATTTAATTTGAGTTCAGTAGAAATAACATGCTTGAGTATAATAGAAACTATTACAATATGAGGTGAAGAAAAAAATAGCCTATGTTAGTTTTTTAATGAACTCGATGAAAATTGCTATCCCGCTTTGCCTTATTTCTGTCGTTCTCCGTTCATATTATCATCATAGAAAACTGTTGCTCACGCAAGTATTGTGTTATTATATAGTTCAATCTGTGTAAAATTCAGGTAAATTTGTTCATTACGCAAACTTCTACAGTAATGCGAATGTAATTTTCCATAAAATATTACCTAGATGCACGCAAATGTGATCGTTCATGGAAAGTAAATAAAAATAACTACTTTCTTTGTGACGGTTACCTAGCTTGATATTTTATTATTGATATAGGTATTATCATTATTGCTTGATTTAAATATCAATTATTGTTGCAAAATTATGGACATTGTAATATTTTTAAAAATATTTTTGTCATTTAATGTAATACTGCTAATATAATATTGTATCATAATTTCTGGTTAAGGTAGAGGTATAGGGTAATATATATTATGGATTTAAAGAAGATTACATAAAACGATTTATTGTAATTACTGATGAAAAACTCACCAATCATATCTATTATTTCTTCTTTGGTATTGCATCCTAAAGTTCATCTAAAAAGCCAAATGTTTACTGTCTAGTTTCCACTATTATTTTTCTAACTGTTAACATCTTTCAATTACATAAAATTATGCTTTCTCCTCGAACGTTTATTTTTTTTAATACATGCAGTAAAAGAGACTGTTAGGTATGGCTGAGGCTGTACAATTAAAACCCCATATATATGCTAAAACATTAAAAATAATCAAATTGGATGCGAACATTTAATACAGATTTTGTTATAGATTACAATTTTCCTTTTGTAGAATGGTTTTCAGGATCCTGTTTTATTCGGAATTCTGGACTCCTCAGAATGTCAGAATTTCACTGGCGGAGACACTTTGTTCCTGAAAAGGAAAAAAAATAGCAAATGAATAGTTTTTTATAGTCTTATTTGACTTTAAATTATGCTAATTGATCACACTCAGAAGTAAGAAAAATATACCTCTGAATTGTGTGCGTATTGTATATTATTTGCACACATAAATAAAACTAGTTAGCTGCATTTATGCTCTCAATAGAGCTAAATCGTAGATAAAGTGACTGCGGAAATTTAATTATGAATATTTGAACTATTTTCATGCTTCCAAAAATTATTTTAAGTATTATATAAAGCGATGTCTTTATGGATTTGTTATAGAGTTCAAAACAAATAAAGTCCTGGATTGGAGCCTTTAAATAGTTTCATTATAAAGTAGGATATATGGTAGTTCACAGAAAATAAGTAAGGAAAGTCTCTGAAATATGGATCTAACCATCAGGTTTCTATTCTTTAAAGGAAGTGGGTATTTTGGATGAAGTTGAAAGGATGATTGATTTCCGTTTTAATCCTTCAGATGTTTAAGGAGCTACAACGAGCAAGAATCGTCCCTTTTTATTTGAAATTCATTCAATCTTGGTTGTGCTTGTATTAAGTTTTCGAATTGCATCGGAAGTGTATGAAGTAGAAATGATAAAAAGTACAAAGTACCTACATCGGAAAAAATTGAAGAATGAACGAAATCCCATCCGATTTCATTGAGAAAAATTAGTGACTTTCCAGTTATCTGGAAAATACTTGCATCATTTTATTTTTGGATAACCCCAAACAAAGGTTCTATGATAAAAGAGTCTCAAACTAATTTGGTAGCTGGAATGAGTATCTTGCTTAATTGGACTACCTCGATAAAGGCACGATCATGATCAGAAATGGTATAGGGCTTCGGCAAAGCTATAATCGAAGCATCTCTATTCGACGGTTTTTTCATGTGCCAGGATGAAATTTGATGCTAGAAATATGCTTCCAACGCTAAACTGATTAATCTCCAAAGTCCAATCAAAGGCTTACCCTTCGGCGCTCTGCTTCTAAATTTCGGACTAACGCTATTGTCGAGAGCTTAACCGGGATGATTCTGTTTCATCTCTCTAAATGGAAAAGAATTATCGTTTCAGTGGCCAAAACTTGTCATTGCACCTTGAGAAATAACAGTGCAAATGATAGCATACTTTGGCCAAAGGAATGATACAATTAAACTGTATTGCAAGAGTAATTTCATGCCTTAACAATTTTCACTGTTTACTCTATATTAACTTTGTATAGTAACTTTGAGTTAACATTGAGTACCTATGTCGTGTAACTTTATCGCAAGCATTTTACAGTTTTTGAATAGCGTGACTGAATAATAGACACTTTCTTTGTTGGGTCGAAGATGCAGTTGGACAGTAAAAGAGTTATTTTTTTCAATGAGAGTATTAAGGTTAAACTTTTGATGTTACCATAACATCCGAATCCAGATAAACTGACAGCTATCCACAAAAAACGATGAGAGATTGTAATTCGAAGCAACACCTTTCCCACGTGATTAATTCACTAATGTTTAAAAAAATCGCGATAGAAATTAATCTTATATCTAATAATTAAGTGGTTTATGTTTTTGCTTTAAACTTAACAGAAAAGAGAATATATTAGAAAGAAGGATACTTAGGGACAGATTCTTTGACCAAACGAGGAGAGATGTAGGGTGGCAAGACTCTCAGGGTCGTAGTGAATTCCCATTGGGTAGGGAAGAGTCCCATTGGGTATGACTGCAATCTTCAGATTGAAGATCTGAGAAATGGATCCTGTATCTTGCTGGTCAATTTGCTTTAACTGCAAAATTTCTACTGCCAATTGTGAAAACTGAGCCAAGCGATTGATAATTTTAGAATCCTGCCGGGGCCTTACACATGTTGCTACGAAAAATGACTATGGTGCGCCTTTCCCCGGATAAGGGAAACGCGTCACGTCTTGAGAAAAAAATATAGGATCACGAGGTGCTCCGGGAGGACTCAGAAAAAGCCTACCTCGGCCGCCTTCCAGAATAAAACGAGTCCTATTTGAGAATCTTTCACGAAAGAGGGAGGAGATCACTCAGGAATGGCGCGATGATTCTCTCCGGCGCCTCGCGGACGCCGTTCCCGCTTTCGAGTGGGAGGATTGGAGATGCGCCGGCCCAAAGCCTGGCCGAGCGGCCGGGCTCAATAGCGCCGAAGAGGGTGACCCCCGACACGGCGCGCGCCTTCCCTCCCGAGAGAAACGCCCACCTCCGCGAGCGGAGCGTCTCGCACTGTCGCCGGCGCCGAGCGGGGCCCGGCGTCTGAGGCGCCGCCGCCTGGGAAGAGGGGGTGCGGGAGAGAGAGAGAGAAGGAGTATGCCGAGAGGGAGAGAAGCTAGAGGCCGGGAAGGAAGAGGAGAGTCGCCGGGCGCGGGGGGTGAGATCGTGGGGGGGG
>LYUA01000163.1:563985-585442 GCA_002093875.1 Calopteryx splendens
TATGACAACCCCCTTCCGACGAGTCGAACCCACTTAACCCGCGGGGGTGGAGTCGAGGGGTGTCCAAATAAAATCGACTTCGACCTTCGCACTTGAACGCTTGGGTCGGTGGGGTAAAAAAAGAATCTCCTGCTCCTCCCTTCCCTGACCTCTCTCTCCGCCCGACTCCTCCCTCTCTCGTTCCCCCTCCAACCCACTCGCGACTTGCTCCGTTCATTGTCTTTGGGAGGGGGTCACGTGGTGGGAGGCGGAGGAAAAGAGTCTTAATTGAAAGGAAGAAATGTCGCGGAAAGAATTAAAAAACCGAGGGAAGGAGGGACAATCCCATCTCTCGCCCACCACTCCAATTCCAATCCCCCGATCACCGTCAAGTGTTCCCGTCCAGCGGAGCTCTCAAGCCACTATGTGTAGGTAGTTGGATGTTTCACTCGCAACGTCTACTTCTTCTTCCGTCCGAGTACCCGAACAGGAACCAAGTTCATCGGATCTGATTTCATCTCTGCTTATAATATTCCAGGGGCGTGGTTGAAGAGCTCTGGGCTGCTACTATTCGGAGGACCCAGGTTCGATTCTGGGTGGCGCCTCTGGGCACGCTCCGCTTCACCCAAGATGTGTACCATTTTTCGGGCACCAGATCATACTGGGAAATCGTAGGGGGCACAGGTAATAAGGACCTGGCCCTCCCTTATTACCCTGATATGTGAATTTCACACGGAGGTAGTACTGGGTGAGCTCTACCCTCAACTATCAAATCAACCTTCGGGTTTTAACTCTGGGTTCTTTTTACGTTATCTATATATTTACTGCTCCCCTCACTACCTATCTGTTTAACACTACAGATACACTTTATTCACTCTGGCTTTCTCCCCCCCCCTCCCACCCACAGAGAAAATAAGACGAAAGTAGCAATTAACGTTTCTTGGGTGCGTACTCTCCACGTATTTTTTCGGGGTTGATTCTCATTTGACTCGTCAAGGATGAATAGGTATTTACTTTCTCACTCTCATTTCAGTTAAAAGTATTGTTTTCATGAAAAAATATCGGGATTGGAACGGAAATACATAGCACGTGTTTTTTTTGAGGTCCCATGTTCACATTTTTACCATTATACGAATTGCCTCTTTGCGTCTGTGAATGAAAGACTTTGCTGAGGAAGTAGCTAAAAAAACAATCCACCTGTGTGGCACAAAAAATTATATTTAATATTTTTACCAAGAGTAGGTTGACCGATTATATTTTGGCCGAAATCAAATTCCTGGAAGTAATCGTTAAGGTCATTTCCACCTGGGACGGTGGCGCCACCAGAATAAAAATAGCGTTTATAAAGAGCGGGAGATCGGAGAATTAGGTATTTTTCATTGAAACTGATGCGAATTTCCAAGAATCGCCTTTTTATTTTTCTCATTTAGAAATAAATGAGATAGGTTACTAGCGTGGGCCTTGAACTTTATCACGGATAAATTATGCGTTTTCTTATTCCGTTCATCATTTATTATATATACACGTAAACTTTACAAAAGGTTGTTAATATGTGGCTTTTTAGTGGTTTTTGGTTTGGCCAGCATATAAATAAATTGCGATCATCATCTTCGCTGCTGGGCCATTCATCAAAAAGAAAGGAAACTATTTTTCAGGTCAGCAAAAGCGAATACGACATGCATGCAAGCAATAAGAATAACTACTCTAACAGCTCTGCACAGACACCCATGGGAGAATAAAAATCTCTATACCATCCTTTTTGTATACACTCCTTGACATAATTATTCATATTGAAAGAAGGAGCCGCACAAAAATTCTACGATAAAATTTTCAGAGAGATTTTTTGCCGAAATTAAACATATTTGGAACAATTACATTAAGTATGGAAACACTATCTCACGTGCATTTCATATTACTGGTTTACGAGTACAAGAGGCTCAAGCCGCGACAAGCACTGTGCTATTCAGGAAAAACTTTTAAATGGAGAAAGTAATGTGCTGGCCGTATCAGAATTTTCTGTCAAGGCGTGAACAATGGTTAACTGTTTGATCGAAGAATTATGCCCTTAGGGATGTGGGCCTCCCCTGGGAAAGAAAAAGACTCTCTCCCGGCGCAGTGTCTTGGACACGGACCTACGCTAAGAAGGCCCGCCCGATCCATTTTAATCGCCAGGTAGGTCGTAATGCACTAACCCTTGAGCTGGAAGGGCTAATAATTCATATCCAGTCGAGCGTACGTTTTATTCACGGGAGCGGAGAGGTGATGGTTTAATTAAAGTATATCATTTGTTCCTAATTAAATATTTCGTTCGCTGGGAACGCCAAGAATATTGATGTAAACGAAATAAACTGGAGGTGGATCCAACTGGGTGGCTTTATTTTTTAATCGATTGATAAAAAAGTAATTGCGTCTCTAATTAAGGATTTTCTTTCACCGGGAGGAAAAACTGCGCGGATGTGGGAAAAATCGCCGATGCAAAAAATATTGAGCTCTTTAATTTTTTCTCATTAAAAGCGAGTCCGTTTTTTACATGGAAACGAACGAAATGACGAGGTTAGGCTTTTGAAACAAAAATAATTGGCAATGAAACGACCTATTGTCTGGTAAAAATTTAAAACCCAGATAGTTACGATGTAGATTGGTCTTTGTTAGATAACGTGGACGCATTGTTGATTCGTAAAAAAATAATATAAATGCGTCCATATTCATAAAAAGCATTCATCAAAACGTAATCACGCCGGTGGAAGATTCTAAATTACAAAAATAAAGAAGATATGATAAAAATGGCTGAGGATACTGCATCGATTAATTATAATTTGTTTAATCAGTACATTTCAAAAGATTAATAGGTATTATTTGAAGATTAATTCGTAAAAAAGTATTTATTTTAGACCCCTACCTTTCGTATTGATGCTTTGGTGAAAGTGAGGCAATGTGTGTTAAGAGTTAATTAAATATTCCGTTTAATTTGCACTCATACTGCGCCAGCCCTTTGTTTGCATTTTGTGTAGTTTTCCTATTTAGAAGCACATTCTTTCATGAAACCAATTTGAATCTTTATAAAAACCTTCCTCTCAGCCTCATATATTAACGGCTATTGTTTTTGTTTCCAAAATGTTAATTATCCATTTAGTTTTAGCTGCAGATATACCCATACGGCTGAAATTGATTTTTTTATATTTCCGTTGTCTAATTATATTTATAGCAGTTGGTCTGAGTGGGTGCACTCTGACACAACGACTTCATATTTTTATTGAAAGCTTATTGTCTACTTACTGTACTAGTGGGTTTAAAGTCATTTGGTCGAAGGTGTAGGAGGTGCCAAAGGAAACAAAACGGTTGGGTTTATATTTCATACTTTACAAGTCGATAAAAAAGGACAACGAATAATTTCTTGATAAATACTACTAAAGACGAAAAAGAAGGGTTAAGTAGAGTTAAATATTGATGCCTGATTCATGCATCACACCGATGAGATATGGTGAGGATAAATATACAGGTGGGTTTTTGACGGATCGTGAAAACTATAATATGTACCTATAAATACGTGTATTTCTAAAGCACTCCATTTTTCTATCAACACAAATTGACTGGAATTGTTTCCTTTTGTGTAGCTCCTCATACTTTCTATCCCTCCTTGTGCAGGACAAAACACCGACCATTCTTTTCCATCCTCTTCAGTGCTCACCAAATATTCCTTTTTCTTTTTCCTTCACCTTTCTGCTACCACTTTGAATCTCGTATACAACTAAGATTACCATGCCTACTCTAACTCTTTCTGCCTTCGTCAAATTTCCCCCGACTGCATTCCTTCGCCTTATATCACATATTACAAACACTTCTTTGCTTTTTTTCGCTCTCTGTTCATCTTATTTCCAAACCCTCATCTTAAAAGCTTCTAATCTGCACTCATCTGTCTGCCTGGAAAACCTGAATCTTGAGCCAACAACGATGCAGTGCACCTTATCAAAGTCTTCACTAATGTTTCCTTATGCCTTTACTTTCCTGTCTCTGCTATAATTTTCTTTATCATGGTGGATGTTTTTTTAGCTAACGCATTCTTTCTCCTAATGCCTATGTCCAACTTAGTCCAAAAAATCGCCCGGGTATGCCAATTGTTCCATTTGCTCTGATTTAAGTCCCAATAGGATATATAACTTGACCATCTTATTTTATGGTAATATCATTACATTTTTATTTAATGTACTTCTTATCTCTATCCTATGCATCTCAAACAGAATTTGTGTTATTTCGCAATCCACCCAAAAATGAATATAATCCCTTGGTGGACTGAAGCACTAAGATTGATCTGCCTCTTAACTTAATTACTCAATAATTTCTACTTCGTCTTTCATCACTGCCGTTAGCCTATGTCTGCACAATCTTCTCCCTGCTCCGTTTTCACGTCCTCCATTTCCTTTTCTCATTCACTCTTCCAATCATATCTCTCTTGTTTTCCTTTGCCTATTAATATTTTGTATCTACCGTTCGAATTGCTTCCTTTGAAACTCTAGTTTTCCCTTCTTCAAAACCTCTCCACCTTTCCTCAACTGCTCCCACCCACCAATCCTCCTTTAAATTTTGATTAAATGACACGTTCATATCCCCCTCTCTATTAAAAAATCTAACGTCTGCGTAGCACTATCAACTCCCCTTAATTTCCCCTTGAGTTTAATTCTACATCCTCTCTATTGATTCCATCCTCTAACTTTGATCATTTATTAATAGAATCTGCATCCACCCCGAAAAGTATCGCAAGTTGACGATGGCGTTTTAAAATCCGTCAAACGATACGATAACAAAATCTAATTGGAATCACTTCTCTTCTATATCTTTGGAATTCTCAGCGTGAACCGACCACTGATATCGGGTTTGAACCAGGTGATTATTGTAATTAAACTGTGTCTCCATCGAAACTCTATTGGCATGTAACACTACCACTTAAATGGCCATTGGGATCGTACTACTTTGGGTCGCCTCACTCAGGAAAAATCGCTGCGTGAATCACCTTTTACCCGACTCCCTTCCTTCCTTCTGGCGTTATTAACCCAACCCGGAGCATTTTTTATTCTTCTCACCAGCAGAGTTCCGTTCCGCATTTCCCCAGGCAGGGCCATTACTTGATATATATCATACCTAAACTTTGTGAATACGAAATTTTCTCATAATATTGTTATAGGGTTTTCGTCGAGAAACTAGCATATTCGTGATGACGCTGGGCACTTTCCTCCATCAAGTTTTGTTTTCGGTCTTCACGTGCGTACCCCATTTCCATCATCACTGGGAAGTCATGTCCCCTTCCTGACTACACTCATCAAGTCGATGCACTTTTTTCATTGGCAAACGGAATCCACCCACACTGTATTCAGCTGGTGGTGAGCCTGCATTGGGCACTCTCACTTAATGAATATCGCTGAAAAAATTTCTTTTAAGCGGCGATTTTGATTTATTGATGGCAGGGCAACATATAAAAAAATTCGGGATAAGGAATGAATATGTTCGGAGTGCAGCTGTTTATTTCCCTTCGTAGTTTAAATGTAGAACACCCCTTACGTAGGCTTACTACTTATCAGCCTAAATATATAGGTATTCCTACACAACGTTTTTCTAGAGTCTGAGTCACAATGTTGTTCTTTCGCCTCATAGTTATTGTGTGAATACTCAATGAAGGCGGTCTACCATTATAATAATCAGCAAATAAACGCGCGTGCATAAAAAAAATATATAAAGTTAAATGTATTCTATGATAACATAAATTAATATTTCGTCATTTCATTCCAAGTGTGAAAAATATTCATTAATGAAAATGAATGGTACTTAGATTACGAAAGTCACTAATGATAAGTATTCCGTTAATTTTTCCCTTTTTACTTATTGTTCCCTTACTTATTCCAGGTACTTCATAGTAAATAATTACGTGTCTACAAGAAGTGGGTATTTTCATTGGCGACTAATGTGGACCAATTTAATAGACTTCATACCGTACGTATAACTAGCACGGCTTACGGCTTACCTCAGTTTCAGCAATGCAAAAGATTCACATTGGCCAAGCGAAATTGGTATTCTCCAGATTGACCAGTAAAAAGATACTTAATTTATGGTGAACATCATCATCCATTATCGATCAATCAGTCAAATATCGATTTTATCAATTTAATCATCGATCAATCGATCATCAATCGAAGAATAGAGTAGCGCAGCTCTCCAACTTTTTCTCCTCCTCTTCATTTCTTAATGCGAGATATCTTAATCTCATCGTGTCTTCTTACCTCCACATTTCTTGTTATTTGAATGACAATTATGATTCGTGACCTTCCACTTCTCTTCTTCCAAATCATTATTCATTCCATTATCCATCCCGAGTGGCTTCTTCGGAACAATATGTGTAATTGTATCTTTTTTAACAGAATTTTCACCAACTCTTGTCTTTTTTGTTCCCTTCTCTTCGCAAGACTTCCATTGCTTATATCATCATTCTTGTATGGTAATATATTTACTTTCATTTAAATATTGTCCTTTTTACTGCTGTTACAATTTTCTTCTGGTAACATGCCTTATTCCCCTGCGCTACTGGATTCGTACTTTTCAAAGAATTTTTAGAGCTATCATTTATGTAGCAATAAATATTCACAATGAAAAAGTTGTATGCGCAATGAATTATTTACGCATATCTTTGTTCACTCTACTATTCCTCTTTCCTATTTCTGTTTCTTCCCGAACTTAATTTCTTTCTTTCCCGTTTCGTTCTATTTGCCCCATCCGTGGACTACAGACTAAACCCATCGTACTACGTCTTATTGAATTATAAAAAGTAGAAAAAAGTGGATTTTCTTCTTTAGGGTTAATTTACTTATTTATAATTAACTCATTCAAAGGGCCTTTTCTGCCCTCATCATCTATCTCTGATCCCAACAAGTCACTCCAAAATAATCCCTCTCTCCAAAAAAAAAACCCTTCAACCAACAAAAAATTTACAAAAAACTCAACTCCAACCAAGAAAAATACAAAATAAACACAAAATAGCAGACAAATATATCTCTGGAGAAATCATACGTTTCAGTGGGAAAGTACTTTCGAGGCCTTGTTAAAAACCCGATGTAACGAATAAGTAATTTCTTCTCTGCCAATCCTAGCCAAAAGAAATCATCAAAAGAGGTAGCGAAATGCCGAAAAGCCTGCCATTAAATCTTCTTCATTGGAAAAGAGTCGGGGTATTTCTTCCAGAAATCATTCCAGCAGAATAAGTTTTGCTTGAAAGATTTCACATTGTTTTATGTAATGCAAACAGACAATGACACTAAGATATGAAACACTAATCATTCAGCGTTTTGAAAAGAGACAATATAATACATTCCACAAAAAACAAATAGAAACATGGAAAAAGGAAACTCCTAAAAAAAATTACATTTTAAGGTTGACTAGTAGAAAATATGATCATATCACAACATCTTTATGAGACATTATTCGGGATTTTGGAATCCTAACTTAAGATCCCTTTTTTTATTGGTGATTATCTGAGCATCGTACAGTTTTAGTGTAGATTCAGTTTTTAGGAGGCATATATTGGTGATAAAAACATAATTCAGGCGTTGAAAATTTCCCATTTGTTTGCCTATATTGAACATTCGATATTTTAAATTTTGATTGATAATCTAATCTATTTAACATATCATGACTTCGGCTTCACGAAGTGCCCTTGGACTCATGAATTCAGCCTCATGTGAAAATTTCATACTCAGAAACTTGAAATTTGATAAATAATTTAGTTTAATTCATGCAATAGTAAGCTTATTTTTCTTGTTGTTCCAACGTACTTCACATTAACTTAGATGACTGCTGTGGAAGAATATAAGACTCGAATAATAATTAGGCAAAATCTGACCGAGTGAGATGTGTTGAGATATGTTTTCGAGTTGTGCAATAAAAGTAAAGTGTATTATTTTAAATTATGAACAAGTTTTATAATAAGATACACCTTGTGAAGGTGGCATTTCAAATAAATTTTTCTAAAGTATGTGAATAGGATTTTAGTTTTGTCATAACGAACTAAACTATTTTACATTTTACACAAAATTAAAATTATACCTATATCCCATTCGTAATATTTCACATTTTCGATCAAATATACTGTTATTTGATCAAAGCATTTACACATTTAACGTGACGCTGGAACCAATACCATTTGATGATTTCCTTAGCTAATAAAGGATAAATATTGTGATCCATGAAATAATGTAAAATAGTGAGGTAAGGAGTCACGATAGTGAGCAACGATAATGAATCATCTTGCAATATTTTATCATTTAAGCACTCGGTGAATACATTTACATTAAAGCATGTAAGTGAAATCACTGTCAAATAAGTATTTGGGAGTGTTGAACAAAGGCTAAGGTGATTTATATTTTCATGAAAAACAGGTTTTCCGTAAGAGTCATTAAATAATCATCAATACCTAGAGTCATCAGAATTGTGGTGTCAACTAAAAGAGGGAATTTTATTCAGTTAGAACTTTTAGGAATATTACTCTGGTGTTTGGAAATAGTCCTGAAGAAAAATAGCTACATTCGTATGCTATCAACAGAACTTAGGGGGACATAGCTCAGGTTCGAAGAATGGTTAAAGTTACAATTACATAATTATTGTAATTATCGATTTTCACTGAATAGAGATTTCCTAGCATTCAGAATCATATTCTAGAAGAGATAATGAGCTGGGTTAAATAGACGTTACCTGACTTTTCTTCTATTAAAGTGTATAATAAATTTTATGAATTACATAGGATTTCAATTTTTATTTCAAAGCAGCATTATTGAGGAATCTGGTAAAATGAGTTATAAATGATCATCCTTATCCAGTAAACGGTGCATTATGAAGCGGAAAAGGAATAAATGTCAATTAATTGAAGTAAAAAAATTTATGTCTCCTGAAGTTTTACACTATCACACTATGTCGTTCCATATTTAAGAAGTTTACTTCTTAAATATGGAATACTTACTTTTTGTATGAAATTTTCCTTCCTTTCTATTTTTTTCAACTTACGTTAAATTACTATCCGACCAATTTGCACGTGATTTTGATGATTATTTTATAAGCATTTATTTTTTTTTATTTTCCTCAATATTCTTAGTCTAACCCTGTTGCACCTTTCAACTAGTTTAGTGATTTGACTCTAGTCCATTCTCTCAACATTCCCAAACTATGGTATTACACTTTTTTCACTATATCTTTCTATTGCCGAAGCATCCAACCCACATTCATTCATATCACAGTCATTCCTCACCATATCTCTCCTATTCGCACGCCAAACACACCTGAAGTACCCCTTGTCTGCCGCACACAGTTGAAGTTCATGAGTTCGTGCACGCTCATGTATGACCACTTTCAAGGCAAAGGACATTTGCTATCTCAGAAATAGAAGAGAATGTATCAAAAAACTTATAATTTTGACAGAGGAGATTAAAAGTATGCACGGGTAATGTGGAAGAAATGAGTAAAAAATAGAAATATCCTGCCGTAAGCTCAAATCAGACTTTCATGATTGTAGATATATTTCCCGCATGGGTATAGGAGAATGATACTCTCTATGAAGCAGTTTTCCCACGGTTAGGTTGTTTTACGGAAACATGTACCTACTGGTAAATTTTCTCTTGATTCAATTTTCCAAAGTTGCTTTAATTAGGTAGGTGTTTCTGAAAATGGTAATCGACAATTAGCTCAGTGTATAAGTTAATTCATCTTCGAATATTAATACTATTTGCCAAAGGAGATAAAATTTGCATAATTTTTTAAGTTTTATTATGAATTCTCAGGTATGAATTAGTCTAAAATTTTCATACCCAGAGTTGATTTTGGTGCCATAAAAAATGTGAGGCATAATACCAGTCGTCAATTATCGAAATGTAATGTTGTATTGAATGATTATTCTCATGCGAAGGTACTCAATGAATGAATACAGCTCGTTATGTATGCAATATGTTTTTGTTATTGACATTCTTGACTAATGCGAGAATTTCAAGATGCAAAAATTATTCGCATAATTCGTTAGAGTCGGATGATGTTTTCGCTGTGATATCCTTGCATTTGCACCCACGCCAGTTAGTGGCTCCGCAAAAGTTAAACTGTTGTAATTTTCCCGCAGTCTCAGCATTAATTACAACTTAAGGAAATTAAAGTAAGCGTGGGAAAAATGTGAAGATGATATCGAGAAGGCTTGTTTTCTTATTTCGATGGTATGCTGCATGCACAACGTTTATCGAATATTAAAGAGGCAGTTGTCTTTATTTATTTATTCAGACTAGTGAAGAACTCATTACGTAGGTATTCTTTTTACCATTATTTTCTTCTTCCTGCCCAATGGTCTTGGAGATGTTTTCACCAGTGTAGTCATCGATGACCGCATTCATAGACCGGACTATTTAAAAAAAAGCTAAGAGACCACAGACACTAGGAGGGATTTCTCGTGGCAATAGTTCTGATTCTATCTCTTCAGTAATCATCCATTTTTAAGGATTCCTCCGTTTAACAAGGTTCCGACAGAAGACTCGTTAGTGTGCTCTCCTTTGTGTCTTTCACTTTTTGATTGTAATATTTTTCTGCAAACGGAAGGTAGCAACTTTCTTATAACGGAATCACATAACACGCATTCGATTTTTTAAATAAAAATCAGCAAATCTTTCGCTAGAGAATTGGTACCATCTATGAAGCTCTCGAATTGGCATAGTTATACTTATCCGTGAGAGCGAATTCAAGAGAATCTCACTTTACATCTTCATCCTTTTAACGAATATGCCGAAATCGATATACAAACATTTCCCGGCCTTAAAATCTGTATGAATCTGTCGAAATGTCCCTATGGCCGAAACAAAAGCAATATTATTTCGAGGAAAAATATGACATACATGAACACATCTATTTTTGCAGCAAATCCACACTCAAAGGTCATGACCCTACGTTTCGTACTGCATGGAAATGAAGGCCCCTAGGTATTTCACTCTACATATCTCTCAAAGTCAGCCGAGCCGTTCGAAAAATTGATGGTACTTGAACAAACTTTGTAATGATTTGAACATTTGGCTGAGCGTTTCGACGCCGAGTGTGTTTTGCAAATTTGCGTTCGTCATGAGACCGCGTCGAGGGAGAGAACCCAAGTGGCAAGGCGGAGAGGGAGAGAGAGTGCGGGGGGCGAACTCCTGAACCCTTTCTCTCCTCCTTCGCCTTCCCTCGACACTTCCCCGACGGCGCCCTCACCCTTCCAGGGTCTCCCCTGCCCCGCCTCCCCACCGAAAGGAGAGAAGGGAAGGGAGTGGAATGTGAGAGGGAAGGACGGAGGAGAAATCTGCTCGAGTCCCACTCGTTAGTCGACCTCAACAAGGCTCAGAATCGGCTCCGAAATGCGTCCCGCGGAACACGGGGGTCTAGTTCCCTCTCTCTCTCTTCTCTCTTCCCAACGCTCACAAACCCTCCCCCGCAGCCGCCATTGAGAGATCCCGGAGCCTAACCACCCACTCTCAAAAACCTTCCCCACGCCCCTCCCTTTCCTCCGCTAACCGGAGATCAACATTTCCCTCGCGATCCCTTTCTCTCGTTCCACCATGCAGACGCACACACGCACACACACAATGCCCTTCGAACTCGCTCTCTTCTTTGCCCTCCCTCCGTCTCCCACCCTCCTCGTCCCGTCTCTTTCGTTCGCGCCCGCCGGAGAGGAGAGAAAACGGAGTGGAGGGGGGGGGAAGGAGAACCGCGGGGGAAGGATCATTTCCCTTTCTTCGCGGTTGGGAACAATGGGGAGTCGAGGCGACGCCGTGTGGCACCAAAGTGTCCCATAAAGGTTATTGAAGGGGATCGTGATAATACTTTTCGATCCATCTGTCCCCTCCGGAATGACGGAGGAAGGACGATCATTAGCACTGGTTATGAGCCCTAGGACTTGTGTTACTGCAGTTTTCCAAACACTCCGTACTGCCCACTGCCAATCACATTTCTTCATACTTGTTTCTCAGCTTTCCTTATCATTCTGCTGCAGTTCCTCCCACTAATGTTACCCACCTTCCTCTCTGGCCATCTGTAAATGTATCTTGCCTCAGACTCTGTACGATTATATCTTTTCCTTTCATTTATTTCCGTGATATTCTCTCTTACCACTTCATGAAGAAGAATATTTATTCACTGGTTTCATTCATTTTATAATCATATTTCTTCAGTAGTATCGCGTTAATGGCGCTACTAAATTTCTACTTTTTCCTGCTTCTCATTCAATTCACACAGCCATAGGAAAGTAAATTTAAGATCAATCTAAACCATGTATCTATTCTGATGTTCAGGCTGGTGTTATTTTCATTTAAGAGTGCATGCCTTTTCGTATGAATGAAACAAACTTTTTGTACACTTTTGTTATTGATACCTACTACTTCCGAAGAAACAAAGTTCTTCCCCTTGTTCATGTGTGCCTTTCCATAGTTTTATTAAAAGAACGATGTTCCTTGGATCGGTTACAGATTGTTATAATATTTCGCGACATATTGATAGTAGGAATAATATTGTTTCGATACGCACTTTGCCATGGGGATGTAGCCCTTCTCTATAATCCTTTGCTATCGCGTCTTCGTGCGATTAGGTACTGAGAAATCGAAAGTGTGTTAGAAAAATTACAAACATTTTGAATCATAGGATTGAAAACTCTTTGTCTTGACTCCATTTGGTGATTTTTTCATAAATATTTTTGGACTATTTACCTGGGAAGAATATTAATCGAAATGTTTTAATATTGACTCCTAATTGTCTATAGATTTATGCCACTTCTCAAACTGTTTTGCCTGGATTTCCCATTCGATGGGGAACGACGAGGATATGGTAAATGTGACCTTGAAATGTTCAAATTGAAACATTGCCTATTTGATTATAAATTTTAAAATAGAATATTGCATTTTATTAAGAAAAGTAATGAAATTTTTTCTTCTGAAAATTTTTACACGGGCACGTGTGTGATTCCATCACTGTGAGTGTGATACATTTTTATTTTTTCTGACACTGAGTCAAAGTCCAGTTTTGATCTAATTAGGTACATTTCTCTTTTGGCAAGATCATCTTTTTAATATCACTTTTCAAAATCACTTACTGAAAGCCGTTTAAATACCAACAGCTGAATTTTGTAGTCTTTTACTTACCCAGCTACACTCAGATTAGATGCTATTAATATTTTATAATTTCAATTAGCTATGACTGGTATCGTTATCAACAGGAAAAAACCCCGAAGTGCGGCGTCATATTTGACTGTGGAGCGCATCTTTTACACTCCGCTGTAGGGTATATGTACTTAGTTTCTTCCTCCCTTCCTCCTGTAGTTTCTCAAAACGTCCTGGTACCCATAAAATTACACAATTATGATCAGTAATAGTATGTGTATTTTAGCGTTGGGTACTCCGACCATTGCCTGTATACGAATAAGCAGCCATGCCTTCTGTTAGAAAGTATATGACAATGGCAACAGTGCCAAATTTAATATTTCTCATTACAAAAAGTTTCGATTTGTTGCATGGTATTCTAGTGATTCTTGAAAATGATGGCAAATTATAATAAAGTATTTACTTGAGGATAATGTAATACGTTAGCAATAATTTGATAAAACATAGGTAGGTGAAACAAGGTTGAAAATTGTGTTTCTTGTCATTATGGGATCGTTCCATCACATGAGTCCTAACACGGTAAAATAAATATGGAATGGTTGCTTTGCTGCAATCAGTGTGTTTTATTTTATCCAGTTGGCATAGATACTTACATTTTTAGGATTATTTTAGTAGAAAAACATGACAAAACATCTATAATACATTTGGATTATTAACTATCAATTTGCTTGTGTTACCGCCGTTTGCATTTGGCTCTCATAATATTCCAATTATTCCGGGTTTACTTCACAGTCGCGGTAGTTATGAGAGTACCATTAATTTATCAGTATATCTCAGGGACGCAATAGGGTATGAATAAAAACTCATAAAAGAATAAATTGCATTTTTTTATGAGCCTATTTCATATTTTCATTTTACAGCAGCTCGGTAAAACGAATTCGTTGGCCCACGTCAAGTTAATTTATGACCTTCATGACAGGAACGCGAATGCTTTCCAGCATTCGCCATGGCATTATCTGGATGAATTACCTTGGTTTCGAAAATATAGAATGCGGAATGCATATAGGCAGAAATTAGTCCAATAATTATCTCTCAACGTTTCCGATTATGATTTTGCGTGACGTATTTTTACCTGCGGAGCAGTGATTCCGATTACACCATGTAAAATAATTTCCCTATAGTATCGATCCCTCGAAATTAAACTCTCGTAGCCTGCATGCGACATCAGAAATGTCTAAGTAAAAAACAAATAAGCCCTGAATGACGGCGTGGATGCTCATGGATGGTAAGGCAAACAAGGATGAAACCCGTCGGTACATGCCATGCCATCTGCATGGAAATATGGCTCCACTTAAGCGAATACGCGCTTTTGCCCATCTTTTGGACACACACAGTAGCAGCGCCTCATTGCCAGGAAAGATTATTCAGCTCGACCATGCATTGCAAACTCCGAGAATGGAAATTGGACGCTTGATTCCATGATCAATAACAGGTCCACAGGGATGGACTGTCGTCAGTAATATCAGGAAAGGTAAAAATGTAAGCAGACTATTCTAAATATGTGGTACCTACTCGTTTAATGAGAAATAGGGATGTTTTCTATGAATCGGTCTGGGACTGAATCCAGCCTACCCATAATTAGGAATTAGAAATGATTATTATGTGAATCATGCTCATTGGTCACATATGCGTACAGAATTAACTTTGGTGAATGGGCTCATTGGCCATTGCATCATAATCCTCATGAACTCTTAACGCGGTCAAGTATTTGACGTCATATTTCCACAGGTAATGAAAAAAGTCTAGAGAGGTGATATTTACTGATGGGCGTTGCAAAACTTAATTTATAATCTCATGCTATGTATGTGCCTAGAAAATTGAAAAGAAGACGCACGCCCTATGACCCCATTTATTTTTCGGTGGGTAAATCGAGAATCTGGAGTACCTATCAATAATTAACATTGAAGGAACATTATGTTTTGATACTGTTTCCAGGAATAGGTTTTCCGAAATAGTAAAAAATTTGATTTCATGTTCCTGCAAAGAGACAACTAATACACTTTTGAATGACAACATTTCTAGTTTACTTTCAACATTGAAATCAAAATAAATTCTAAAAAATGAGCGTTACTAAAGGCCAGTGAATGTTGAATACCTTAGCCCTGTATTCTAAATGGAAGGTCTTCGTTATTTCCCAGATGAAATCTCAAAATCATCATATATTTTTATGGCAACATTTTTTTTCCTGTCGGAAGTGATCCTGTCTTTGAATTCGACAGGAAAAAAAATCGCTCCTTGTATCTATTTGAGAATTCGAAATGTCACATTTTGTTGGGGAACCTGCTACAGGATGTTTGAGGGTGTTCAGCAGTTTCTTATGTAGTGGTGTTTGAAGGTCTCTTAATTGAAGCCTTGCCGTTGATCATGAGGTCTTGCTCCTGATTTAAGGAGGCAAGTCAGCGATTTGAAGTAGGATCAATCAATTACCGTCATTTCTCTCAAAGTTCTCTACCCTTAAATTTTGAATTATAGCTTTTTTTTAATGCTGTCATTACATTTTGATTAAGAATAGCTCCTATAACATTTACACTTGCTACTGTCACCCATGCTTGATATTCCAAAGGGTTTGAGGTCACAACATGACATTAAATGGAATGGACCCTATTTTCTATCGCCTGGGCGTTTGCGTCATCCACCTTTTTATGAATGCGTGTCTGTGAGGTTTGAGAAAGAATTCGCGGTGATTGAATGAGGCATGAATGTGAAAAATGATTATATTTCCCGCATAGTTCTTTCTCTTCGCATCATCCAATAGTTTTCACATAAATTAATTATATTCTGAACGTCGATCACTCTAGTTGCTTTACTTTATAAATTCATAGGTATTTAAATGAATGTATTTACCTGCTTAAGGAATTTTAATTTGCTATCCAATAATATAAATAAAAGGGAATATTTGACAAGGAGAAAATAATAAGTTTTCTACTTATTCATAATTTGTATACAAAAAAACTAAGTTTCTCTGTCAGTGCATGGTTATTCGTTAAATTTTCCAAAATGAAAAAAAACAGGGCTGCATTTATTACCAAGGATGTAAGTGACTGCTACAAAGAAACTCACACCCTTTGAGACAATTTCCTTACCTCCACCAACCTTTCACGGATTACCCTATTGGTTAGAGATTCGGTTGATGACCTGACGATTCTGGTTAAAACCCATGTTTTCCCCCTGGGAAACGCCAGCTTAACACAATTTTCTTAGTTAACTTTCTGAGAACGTAAGCACTTTGAGCACCCCCAGCCAGCCCTTCGCTAGAATATTTCAATTTCAGACAGCATGGGCTTTAGTACGAAATGAACTTTACCCTCGCCCATCAATCGGTGATAGAGGATGATGGCCGTGACTCTGTGATGGTGTTCTCTTTTCTTAGACTCACGGTTACGTGAAGTGGAAGTAAATTTGAGATTTGACTTTCAAATTGCATCAAGTTGACCAAGATCCTTGCCCAAAATAGGACATCGTTGCCAGCATTAAAAATTATTGTCTTTCTTGGATGTCTTGGTGAGCTTCATGTCTCTTCTTATAGAGGTCACGCTCAAGGATATCGTCGCGTTTGATCCCAAATTTTTGTAGATCTCTTTCCACCTCAGTGAACCAGGTCCCCTGAGTTTTATTGTTTGAAAAGGAGGTAAACATATAGTTGGCCAATCTCACTTCGCTAATTTTTGTCATGTGTTAGTTGAAGGCAATTCTTTTCCGAATTGCGTCTACTTACTGTTCCGCGCGTGTGTATAGTACGTGTGTGTATAGGTCGCGCGTGTGTATAGATCGTTTTTATTGACTAGGAATTATTTTATTCATTATAAATACATTCCACTTTAAATGTGGTGTATCTTAAAAATGCCAATGGAATTTCTCTCTCAGAATCATTATCATCATTTAGTAGTTGAATTACTACCCAAGTGGCTCCAAAACGCAAAGGGATACCAAAGTAATTGATAATGGCTGGAGAATTTTCTGGGATGTTGTGTAAGAATTCCGAAATGTATTTAATGAAAGGATTCGAAGACATACATGCTACAATGTAGAATGAATCGTATAATGTATAAAGAAATCTTTAATTAGGTGGAAAATTAAGTTTAATTCTACTGCGAAAACTTATTCTCTTTTGTGAAAAAGTGTTACACATGTATGTATTTCAAACATTATACTAGACTTTGTGCGTGCGTTGGCATGATTATATTATTATACAAAATGTTGTATAAACATTAGCTAAAAATGAAAACGAATAATTAACCTCTTGGTTCAATATATTTTGTGAGAAGTGCTTGATTCCATGGATTCACGTGACGCTTTTTAACCGGTACGCCTTATAAGAGTCAAATTGCTTCAGGATTGGGTTCCTTATTATATAACAGACCTTTTCCCTTTAGAGCAAGATTCATGTCTCAAAATTCCTAGAATTACAGGAATAGATATCCTTGGTGATAGGCTAAGATCTACCGTCCCATTTTTTGATTGACTTATTTTCTTCTATCGTTCTCTTTTCAGGGATTTCCTTACTTTGGCTCGGTTCATGCATCACTTCGGGTGGCCTGCTCATTGAAATACGGTGGTGGAGGCGTGAAAATTCACCTCATTGGAGAAATTTAGGCTACAAGCTCTCAGTTTATCCCATTTCAACTTCGTCTCTTTCAACCTCGTCTCTGATCCTCTGATTGGTAGGTAATAACGAAATATAAAATTTATGAAGAGCATCGGGCCATCAATTTCATAATAACCTCTCTTTCATTTGTTTCTCAACGATTGCTGGGATGAACCCAAGTCAAAAACAGCTGAAAGCGTATGATATTACCTTCGGGTGCACTCGAATTTGCATTACCCACATGGGAACTACGCTATTATAGGGGTTTCTGTGAAGTACGTTGTTTCTTTTAGTAACTCACGGGTAAAGTTTCGTCAACTTTTTTAATAAGAAATCGAATTCCATCTTTGCTGCAAGTATTGAATAAAACTTGATAATTTCAATTTCCACTACAAATTGTGATAAATGATTATGCATTATATGATCTCAGCTTCAAGCTTCAGAACCTGCTTATTAAATAACGGACGCTATTTCACGAATCTATTTTATCAATTTGATACCGAAGAGCTTTCACCAGACCACCTAAAGTATAATCTTAGATGAGTGTACATAGATTTGATGTTGAAGATGAAATGATTTTAGCCATATCAGTATTTGATGAAGTATTTAGCAAAAAGAAGCTTCGTGTTTCGTCTAGGCTGAAAAAGAGGTGAATATTAAGAGTGAGGGCTTTCAATCCGTTTATAAATAACTGTAAACTACCTTATTTTCTTATTTAGGGTTTAAATCTAGGCTATTTTGTCAAAGGCCTTGACTACAAAAATGACTAGTGGATAAAAAGATTTTTAAAATAATAAAATTTAAGGAAGAACATTGGATCCTGCGGAGACTGATGAGTTCATAGTAGAGTTTAGTTATGCCATATTACAAGATAATTAAGTGGGAATCTTGGGAATTTACCTGTTTTCATACTGGTAGCCAATCGTCAAACGTTGCGAATATTTGTATTAATGTGCTTTCAATGCAACTGATCTTATTGATATAATGATCGATTGAAAAATAATTATATGTCGGTATTGTTTATCATTGGATTCTAAGTATTCACCCTCGTTTGTAAAAAAATATTCTATGTGAGAATTCGTAAGTTATTTCATCAAAATAGCAGAGGAAATTCTATTGCAAAGTTTTATATAAAACATATATGTTAATGAGTGATTCCGAGGAATAGAATATAGAAAATTAGAGTACAAATGATGGTTTTCTCAAACAATACTATAGTTTAAATTTCAAGAAGAAATATTCGCTAAAACGTAAAAGAAGTATTTATGCAATATATATTTTGAATCCACAACGAACTTAATTTAAGTAAGTATTATAAAATACTATTTTGAAATAACTTGGAAATGTAAGTAATCATTTTGCCAAATAGGTCTTTGTAATGAAACTCTTAAGGCCATCAACAAAAGGTTTTTGGTGGTTATAATGAATGCAGGCTTCTAATAGCACATGCCTCTGCTCTTGTACCATAAGCCGATTTAATAAACCACACACATTTTTTCACAAATGTAAGTTTTAAAATTATTATTTGGCGCATATAAAAACTCAAATTCTGTCAGTTGCATGAAATGATAATATTTTATCGTGTGCAGTTATCTTTTACAGTGGAAATTCTTTTGTCTTAAAAAGTAACTCTTAATAAATATTAAGTCGTGTACTCGTTCGGTATTTTTTCAAATATTTCCAATTTAAATGCATTAATGGACCTTTTTCCTCAAACTTTATTTTTATCTGGTTTAGCAAACCACTATATGAATGTTCATTTGACGTAGTCACACACTCAGAAGAATTCTTTAATTTATAAAATTACCTACTATGCATATGGTGTAGATATCACTTTATATAAGAATTTGTTGTTTTTTAAAATTACAACTGCTCAAATGGAACAAATTTTTTATGGCATAAAGTTGTATAGTTACATTATCATTAGCCTTTAAAAGGCATTTATTGATAAGTATTACCTTTTTCAGTGAGATTACATGACCAACTATTTATTAATGCTCTTGTTTGCGATTATGTTAGTGTTAATGTTTTTGTTAATGGTTTGGTCACATTAGTGATGTCTCCGCACATATACCCTGTTGCATGAACAAAATATTTTATGTAGCAATTCTGTGATTTCATGTACCCGAGGTAGATCTTGGAATATATTAACCACGAACATAGGCCAATGCTGTGCTGCGGTTGGCATACTCCTGAATTATACCATCGATATCTTTTGTGGATTAGATGATAGATACCTTTTGTGGATTAGATGATAGATTCCTTGGAGTTTTTTTTATAAGTTTACTTGGAAGAACCTTTATCAATGCCGTTGTTATAAGTATTGATTGATTGATATAGGTATCTTCCTAGCTTTTCGGCTGTTCCTTCGGGCCTGAGGTAGCCGAACAAGAGAGTCTAAACCGAGGACGAATTCGTGAGTCAATCTTTGAGCCGATGAGACGGGAAACTAACTGGTAAATTTATTCGAAGGAAACTCTTCGTAACGAAACTTTCAACTGGGTGTCAAATTCTTTTCAGGAGCGCGAAGTTTGTAAAAAGGACTCGCATTTCCCCGGTTAAACATTTCATAAAGGTTACCGCTTGGGGTCTTCAAGATCTATCCGTTCTCTTCATTCTCTCCCGAGTTTACATCTTCCTCTTATTTTAAGATTTTTTAAAATTATTCCCTCCAGTCGGCGTGCTCTTTGGTTTAAATGTGACCTGGTGGGAGGGCAATTAGTACTCCAGCGAGATCATTACAATTATTATTGTATGCATGTAGACATATATATGCCAGTCATACTAGTGATGCACAATGGTATTCCACCGTGACAATGAGGTACGCTGAGAAGTACCGTTAACCTTAGGATGCATCGTGAATTCGACGCTGAAATAGGCCTGATGTTATTATTAGAGGAGATATGGGCATTGGAAAATGATCCGCGACAATACCATGAAATAATCGAAAATCGGGAGGATAACACTCCCAGCTGGTCTGATCTTTGGTCGATAGTTTTTTTTTCCTTACTGAGGTGCTGGGGGCCACTGGGTACCACCCCTGTCAGCCCCCTTTGCCACTTAAATCCGCCTCTGCCCTTGAAAAACATTTGAGTGAAATGGTCGATGAATTGTCGCTCTATCGTGGAGTGATGCGATTCGGATAGGGAGCGAAACTCCCGCCAAACGTGCTCTCGTAACACCAATTGGAAGACATGAGTCTTCGGGTCACTTGGGCCGTTTGTACGGAATTTTCGAGGGAGTCATTCCCGACAAGAAGAGGAGGATGGCTCCGACGTGGAGCGGGCAGGGGGGTAGGGGAGTTATCGTGTTTATCGGACGTGTTCCACCGAAGGTTCCAGACAAATCGATGTGGGGGAGAGGAGTTGGGGGTTTGGGGAAGATCACCTACTTATCTCGCAATTCTGCTCAGCTCCACAGAGTCAGTGAAGGTCTCAGGCGGTTTTGACAAAATGTCCCAAGGCCTCGTTAAGATTCGCTTTCAGAAGTGCGCTGAAGAAAGGGTTTGAAAAGAAAAGGTGGTTTTAGTTTTTAATATGGTGAGGATATGACGGAAAAGAGGAAACAGTAGGACTGAATACCCTTGGGACAATGGATGTACACTACACATAATCGCTAAATCTCTTTTTCTAAAAAATAGAAATGATCTATGTGTGTGTGTGTATAATATATATATATATATATATATATATATATATATATATATATA
>LYUA01000163.1:614821-638896 GCA_002093875.1 Calopteryx splendens
GAGAGAGAAGCATGCATGCTGCGATATGCCTCTAACGGCATCAATTCATCGCAATCATTTGTGAGGGTTATAATTGCGCCGTAGCTTTTTCAAAATTTTATGCGATTCCCGCGCTTTCCCCACCCTCCTCCCTCCGCATCATCGCCCTCTCCCCCTCCCACCTCCATGACCGCCCGCCATTCTTCCTCCCTCACCCCCCTGCTACTCTCTCACCCTTTTTACCACCACTTCCCTTTCTCTCCCTCCTCTTTCCCTATTTTTCTGGCTCACCTACCTACTCTCTCCCACGACACTCCAATCATCGTGCCATATAGTGGAGACGGCGGTAGGGAGAGAATGAGGAACCAGGAAGAAGCCAGAATGCAGAGCCGAAACTCTTTTGTTGGGCAGTCGTGGTGGGGAAACAGTATGGCGTCAATGATGTTGCTGTAACATTTATGATTCGGTCATCATGTGGTTATGCGGAGGTGGGGGACGTGGAGGGGTGTGGGGATGAAGGCGACGGGATGGGGGCAGGGAGGGGCGAAAGGGGTCATGACGGCGGGAGGGTGGGTGGGAGAATAGAGTGTTGCAAGTCATTCTACAGATCGATAGTAATTCCGCAAATATTTTTTTCCTCCGAAAAATCGTAAAAAGGTGAGCAAATTAGTTTTTCCCTCGGAGTGTCTCCGTACTAATTAAGAGGGAAGTGGATCGCAATGTTTTATAGATGGCCTTATCACATGTTCGAAGAGGCGAAGTGCATGTAACGGGTCTGATTTAGCTAATGTCGGCATTTTTTAGTTTGCGTCATTGAACGCGGCGTCATTTGTGATATTTCACCATTTCTTCCCCACGCTCGAATGAGGAGAATTAAATGTTTCACATTTGCGAGAGTTTTATTTTGCAGCTTAAATTTCAATAAAAAAATGATAGAGCAAATGACAAGGTGTATTACCTTCCACGAAGCTGACATTGGCGCTGAGCCAAATATTTTCACTCATAAGTACCTCGAGGTCTATGATGAATTTCATCCTCAGAAAGATTTGCCAAGGTGCAAAATATATCTTAGCATTAAATTAAAAATTGCCATGAAATATTTTTTTAGATTAGATTTTAATGTACAAGAAGGAATTCAGATTATAATTATGGTTTCCTCGGGTGATGATTTTCAACCTGAACACTATCCCATCATCTAAATGTAATCGAAGAATATTTTTTTGCTTGCAAGTATTTTGAACCACTGTTTTAGTATCAGAGACATTTTGCAATTATGCATTATAATCCAAACCTTATTAGATATTGCGGTGATGGTTAGTAGGACATTCGCTCTCACAATTATTTCTTCTTTCTTTCTTCTGAAGTCTATGCACCCATTATCTGCGACGAATTTCAAGGCTCAGCTTTCAATTAGTCCCACCTTCTTCTGCATCTGAAATGGAAATGAGCAATGGATACTTATTTTCATTAATTAACCTTTACATTTTAATAAATAGATGACGTGGGCATGAGAAACTTAAACATTAGGAATATGTGGGTTTATGTTTCATATACTACACGCATTATCCCGTGTTTTCTACGCAAGCCTTGCAAGTTAATTTTCTGCATTTGACGAGAAATGAACTATTCAGATGAGGGATACTATTTGTGGAAATGCCATTTAGATGCAGCGATTGAAGGAGCTGCTGGTCAATTAGAAATGAGGTTAATGGAATTATACGTTAGCACTAGCGTTTAAGAGACGTTGTACTTGAAAGAGAGACGGTGATATGATTGCGAAAAGAATTTAATGAGGCTATGAACATTGCCACTCGAAGAGCATGGTTCATAAAATTTACTTATTTTATTTCCTCGATGAAAATAACCTGAAAATAAAATTTTTTGAAATAAACGGTTAATATTCTCAAAATATATTAACATTCATAGGGAGTGTACAGATTCAGCTTAGGTTTTCGAACCCTATAACCATTACGCATCATCGTGGTCTTCAAAGCACTTCCTCCCAGACTCTTTCCTCTTACTTGCCTTGCATTATTTTGTTCTTCAGATCTTCATCTGCTTTATCTCCCTTTATGCCATTCAGGAAGCCAATTCACTATCTTCTTTTGCCTAGCTAGTCTTGACTGACATTCTTTCTTCTATCATGGTGCATTTAATAAATAAATGGAAATGTTAATGCAATTCCATATTGTCACCAAGATATTTGATCACAACTCTTCAACCGTTAACAGTTATTTGCACTGATACCTTCAGTACCTTGCTTTTCGTTATTCGTCCTTGCCATTACACTGATTTTTCTCGCTTTTACGCTCTAAAACAGACAGTCATCTTATTTTTAGCCATAGAATTTTCTCCTCCATAATCTTCGAAGGTTCTCATCAGGTTTTTGTCCATCCATTTTATTTTCCTAATTCACTAGCATCGTATTTCCATCCCTTCTAATCTTTTCTATGGTACCGCTATCAGATTGTCAATTTTCATACCCATCCCCTTACCTTCTTGCAAAGCCCTTTTCAAGTCTTTAAATACTTCAAAAATGGTTAAGATGCCCGCAAAGCGCAGCATGCTTGCTTCGACTTTCATCTTTTTCTCGTTCATTGTCTTCTCTCAGTATACGTTGAGATCGAGGGCGATTGTTGCTTTACTCATTTCTTTGTTTAATCTCCTTTTCATTTTAGCGCATCAAATAAATCACAGACACCTCTTCTCTATTTGAGTGGGTGTCAATCCTGTGTCGTAGTAGTTCATTTTAATTTCCTCCAGGATTGTATCTGGGCGTACGATGCCAAAAGCTTTCTTCAGAGTAACCTTAGAAAATAAAGGTCAATTGATCTTTTGTGTTCACTTCTGTCTGATGAGCCTTGGAGGAAGTCGAGCTCCTCTTCTTCCTCATCCTCTTTGCTGGATTGAAATTGCTCTTCGCTTAAATGCTCTTTCACTTTCATCTTCATATTCCTGGTTTACTCTTGCCATGGAATTCGAATCTTGGATACGTAGGCAGTAAATTTAACTGTTCTAATTTTTTGACATTTTGCCTCCCCTTTTCATCTTTGGCATGGGAACAATTATGTTTAATTTAAAATCCTTCGGAATTATCCCATAAACAGTTATGATGGCATTCAATTAATGGGTTCCTCATTCTCCTGTAATTCAGAGTAAAAATCTTTCACTCTAGCCATCTTTACTATCATAATCCACGACATTTTCTTCTCAAGGTAATTTAATGTGAATTTTCTGTCTACTTATTTTCACTCAATTACTCTCCGTATTTTTAAATGTTGAAGCATTTCCACAATGAATGACGTGCCTTTGCTTTGGGTTCATTTAAATGATGTGCCACGGCTCTAGAAGCTCATTCAACCTTTCCTCGTGCCAGACTATTTGCTCTTTATCACATGGATTCTATGCCAATTCTTAGAGATAATCTTTTTCTGCAGTCATAATTTCTGAATTTTAGGTTGCTTTTTCACTCCACTTCAGTTCCGTTCCATTAGAGCCATTAGTCCCTTCATTCTCTTTACTTTGAATTTGGATTTCATTAGTGGCAAATTGCTATAAAAATCGATAAACTGCCCTGACGTATTTTTAAATTAAACTATTAAAATATCGCTGCTAACATTTTATACGCTCATTGGAAGAGGTACTACTCAATATCAAAAACATTCATAATTTGGGCACTGAGTATATATATATACTCTGTGATTGAGGGATATACTTGTAGAAATATATTAAGATGCACGAGCATTCAAGGGTTCCAGTAGTTGAGCATACCCATAAGCATTGAGTAAGGAATGTTTGATCTTTATTTAATGTTAAACCATAGAATATAAAATTACTAGTCGTTACTCTATGGTAGAATGCAAATACCTATCTGACGAATTGTTTTATTCGATGTTTCATATAAACATTGAAAATTAGCAATGCATCACAACACCTGCTACTCTTGGGAGTCCATTCACTTTATTGACGTTACGCATTATTAAAAATCGGATTATGTGGTATCCCGTAACCAGGATCTAATTGATACCTTCGGGAATAAAAAAAATGTCGCGAAAAAAGGACACACGGACTCTCGGGATCTCCACAAAACTTGGTCATGACACCATGGATTATAGCGAAGTTTTCATTTTACTAAGAGTATGCTAGCAATCATGTCCTTGCATCGCAAAGTTAGTATTGAAGACTTTTTCACTTATAATTTTGCAGTAGGAAGTTCGAAAAAGAATAACTGCTCTGAGAAAATTGTAGGCATGTTCCATTCTTTACTTTTACCATTAATACATACTATATAATAAAATGACAAATAAGCTTTTTATAGGCTAATATGGGGCTAATCGAGGCCTCGAAAATGTTACAGCAATAATGGGTAATCTACCAGTTTGGCGATGGATTCCAAGTAATTTTGTCTCAAAGACTGCGGATATTGAACAGCCACTAATATGATGGCTACAAATTCATCAAAAAAGCTAGAGAATAGCAAGGAGAACGGATTTCAGAGTACAGCACCAGCGACCTTTTTTGTTTTGAGGGACCTACGAAATATCTGTTTACGGCTTGGATATGACCTACTGCGAATCTTGGATACTGGTTTACTTGTTAAGGAATTGACGATCGTAATAGTATAACTTTACTTTTAGAGATAAATAGCAGAAATACAGAGTGAATAACTGAAACCTTAGTCGATAGATTGTGACCACAAGCAATTGATCAGAAGATAAGTTTCTTAGTACCACTGTATGGTTTCAGGCGTAACTTTGTGGAAGCGATTCATAATGAGAACCAAGTGTTTTGTTCTCATCCTTAGTACCAGTTTAATATTAGTTATTTCAGAGGGTATTAAACCTAAAACTAAAAATTTTCAACTGTGAGGGACACAATTTTTTAAATAATTACATTTTTTATACCATTCCAAAGAGTTTTAAAAGTTTGTTAGGTAAATGCTATATAGCTAAAGATTTATGATATGTTGACTTATCGACTTATAATTTATTTTTGTGTACTTTTGGCAACTTTTGATGTAAATATTATGCTACCTATGTAATTTTGATGATTTGGCCAATGAGGAGCTACTAAAAAAACTCTGGATTTTTGAGAAATGTTTCAATAATAAATTGTTTAGCCTCCAAAAATCATGGTATAAAAGAAATTTGATTTAAAAGATAATAGGGTTTTTAGTTTTTGAGAAAAAACTTATAAAATACATCACATCAAATTAAAATATATGCCAGAAGCCAAAGAATGGAGTATTCTTATATGAATGCAGAAAATTATAATGCAATCATTATAATAGAAATAGATAACTTTAATCTCAGAAAAAAACAAATTGACATGGATTATATGCAGTTAGGCTATATGTTATGGAATAATATTAAGTTATTAAGTACTTGTATTAAAATTCATTTGCGTACGAAAGCTAAAGGAGACATGAAGATTAATTAGGTTTTTTGTGTTTTTTATTGTAGTTAATCATACAAATCACATATATAATTTTAAATCATTCATCAAATAATGCTATTTTCATTATAAGAGGCCTAAAGATTTGCATAAGCAATTTAAATACATTTTTACGGCTTTTAGAAACACATTGTTCCTCTTGGTTTGAGACAATTGTGCTGAATGGAGCTTATTCTTTAGTTTCTATGGTTAGCGCTAATTATTATATTTCAAGTTCTGAGAAAAACTCGTCCTTTAATAAAACAGGAGATTATTTGCATTGATAAACCACTGGGGAAAAGCAAACATTGAAAAAATAGTTCCACAAGAGGTGGGCTTGAGAGACAATATAATTTTATCAAACTTTTGAAATGATTACGAGATGGTGACTCAAATAGTTATTTCCCTTCAGTTTAGTCTTCTATCTTGATTTTGATTCGAGCAGGTCGTGGCTTATGGATTATACTTCATACGATACACAAAATGGGGGCAATTGTTTAGATATTATCCAACTAGCCTCCAATAACCGCTCCGACCTTCAAAAGAAAAATTATTGAGTGATTGCTAGGGATCAGAGATTGCATTGAATACAAATACGAGCAATGCAAAACATTCACCGTCTAAGCAAATTTTGCTGGGAAGTTGCGATACCCACTTTGATTGTCAATGTAAAACCTAATCAGTAACATCCGATTAGTCTCATTCTGATTCTTGATTTGCTTTTACGATGAATGCAACATTCTCTGTGCTGTGGTGTATCGTTTTCAGAGATGCGAATTGAATACATGAAGGGATGGCCTTTATTGTCTTTATAACTGTTTTTCTTCGAAATCGCTAAGTAATTGGTAGTTAAAATTTACATCTTAGGAACCATAAGCACTTAGAAATTAAGTGCCATGGGGCCAATGATTAACCATTGGTCCCAATGTTATGAACTCATTCATGTATTCCGGTTTTAAATTTCCAATTTATTTTCACAGGCATATCAAGGTCGTAAGAAATATTTTGGGTGGTGTCGTTTCCTGTTAGATAGGTTTTCTGCTACATATATTTGGCAACAAGACGGTCATGGGTTCATATGCTTGGGTGCAGCTGAACACTTTCCGACCATATTGAATTAATAAGTGCCAGACATTCCTATGAAAGTTTAGGTTGAAATGGAATAAACTAGTCCTTTACTCACAGTGTGAATTAAGATGTTACTCTGAGGTGAGATTCCTCACCAGTAAAACTAGCATTCGGATGATGGCTGCATTGTATGATAATTTTAATTTTAAGAAAAAATTTATTTACTATGTATTATAACCCATCACAGTCAACACTGAATTCCACTGTTTCCTATAGTATGAATATTTTGCCTGGTTGCCCCATAAACATCAATTGTTTCATATTTTTAAGGTTTCAAGTGTTCTTGGCAATCATGATGAATCATATTGCTTTCTTCCATTCCTCTAGGCTGACCGTTAAATATGGTCTAAGATTATTTCATTGTAAAGTGGCATCTTATGTGTTCATGTACTTAATTTTTTTCTTTTTTTATTCCATTTTACAGCATATTCACTCGGTGTACCTAGCTATTTTTTTCTTGAGATTGAATTGATTCCATGTTGAAAATTGTTTTTTGCTTTTTTCGTATATTTTTACCATTACTTTGTTGTGTATTTCTTACCATACCCTAATTAGGCATATCATTTTTTCATCATCATTAGCCATATCGTCAATTACCATTCCATAATTATTATGATATTTTAATTTAAATTAATGTCGCTAAAAGATTGGTCTGAGGTCAAGTCTAGTACCAGGATGAGTATTAAAACTTCCCTATATTTTCGGTGTCCTCGCTTCTCTTTATGCTTTTATTTTGCTTTGTCTAAATATTTCAAGCAAGAGAACCTTCAACCTTTCTTGGTGCGGTTATGCATTCATATCCTTGTTACAAATTAAAACTCTTTTATCATATTGCAAATAGGGTCCATAATTTTTTCCTAATGTAAAGGTTCATTCAGCGGTCCTCAGTTAATCATAGAAAGTCGTTTCTTTACTTTTGACTTTGTTTATGAAAGCACTTCAGTGTTATCATTACGAGGAGGAACTAAATTCTCAGGCAAAATTTGATGCGGTTATAACTCACTGTTTCTGACGTCGGACCTGCATCTTAATTAAAATATTTGCAAACATTGCCAGCTTATAGGATATACATGGTCAAAAGATTGATTATCAACTTTCCTAATGCTAACTTTACTATGCACCTCAATATTTTAAGCGAAAAATTGTAGTTTTTGGAATATTTGTAGGAATGCGTAAAACAAGAGATGTCAGAATTTTCACGCTTAGTATTTGCATTATCAGTAAATTATCAGTTACTTCATATTTTATAAAATTTATAGTCATTTTTCACGAAGGAAAGACGGTATTGTTTTTCGCTTATTTTTGAGTAACATTTTGAATTTATGACTGTATTCAGTAAATTATCAGTAACTACATATTTTATAAAATTTTTAGTCATTTTTCACGAAGGAAAGACGGTATTTTTTTGCTTATTTTTGAGTAAAATTTTGTATTTATGACTGTGCATTCAGTTTTTTAATCTTTTTTGCAAGATACATTTAGAGGAAACTTTATATGGCTATTTGTATAGCAATTTGAAATATTAAACGAATATATATAACTTATATTTGAAGGAAATTGAAATAACGATACATCATGAACAGAGACATAAGAAGCCATCGCTCCTCTCTAATACTGATAGTCATATTAAGAATATTGTTTACTTGCTGAAAGGGTTCTTTCGGAATAAGTTCATTTTATCTAATCATTTGACTAATATTCTTGAAAACAGGCTGAAGATGTCACTCCTCTACTTTTGACATTGCTTAGGAAAATGTGTGTGAGGCTATTCATTGCGAGGGATAACTATCTGTAACCGACGCTTTTGTTGCTATCAATTTCCAATGGCATCCCATAGGTGTTTCAATGCACCAATTCCTCGAAAGGGCAGAAATATATACTTGGAGCACCAACCTAATGGTTGTTACCTTCAGAACTATACCGTTTTGAAATAAATTTTCAGCATGGAGCATAAATTAGTTAACCAAAATATTCACATTGTCCAAATTTAGTGTATATTTTTTTCATTCTCTTCGTCTCTGGTATGCCTCGTGACACCTATCCCGATTAAGCACATTAGAATTCTCATAAGATACACTAAGGGTTTATCTGTCCACCCACCCACTAGTTTACAATGCTTTATGAAGGACTTGAAAATTGAGTCAGGTTTTCACGTTAAACGCCGGAAAAACCCGACCGACATCTTAAATTTACACCACGACAAGCATCTAAGCAAGGTTAAAAGAAAGACATGTTAATTAACCATGCTATAACAATAATAAATTAAACCAACCACTCCGAAAACATTATTTATTAAGTCAAAAATTATCTTCCCGATTAGAAAAACCATAAATTATGAATACTATTCATGAGTCTGGTAATAATTATGAAAAATAGTTGATCATATTGACTTCCTTACTCTCCTGAATTATAGTTGTTAATTTGAACTTCGTTTTTGCGAAAATATTTTATGAACTTCATCTAATAAATTAACGAGGCATTAATGTAATTATTATTATTTTTTTAAATCTAGAAATTTATAGGCATTACAATAGGATACAAGTAAATCAGACTGTTCACTGTTTTAAATTCTTTGCATATTTGCATTGATGGAAATATAGGGGTGAAATTTTCTGCATCACTGTCTGTTTTCAGACCGAGTTTTCAGACTTTTTGTTAATTAGAGACTCAATTTTTGAATTGCTGTAGGCAATAATTTTGAGGTGATAAAATTCGAAAATTCTATGCTTTAGGCAACAGTACTTTCTTTCAAAAAGTTTCCAAATTCAAGCCTCGCTTAGATGAATCCGACGAAAAATATGAATGCTTATTCTGTATTGGGGAGTAAATACTATTTTCACCTGATATATTTGCAAATTTACATTTCGTAGCATAAAACGGTGTAGCGTTAATTAAATAGCTATTTAACCTTTTCTGAGATTACTTAATTTCATATTATACTTGCGATTTTTATTTAAATTAGTGTCATCAAACGCCCCTAAAAAGAAAATTAATTTACCATTTCGTTGAATTAAGAATCTGAACTACAATTCCAATTTAAACTAAAAAAATATGTTGAATAGGATCCCTTGTTATGCATGAATATAACAGATTTTTAAAATAAAAGTTTTCTATGCATTAGGCAGTTTAAATATTACTTCGGGTGTGTTGACACAGACGCTAGACGTTTCATGAGTTTATAATATATTTTTATCTTACGACCGCATTCGTTTTAAACTTTTGAAACTACGTAGAAAAGGAAAATAGTTTAATCACCAAGATGCTACTCCTTTATGTTCCATTTTCACAAAAGTAGTCAATGTTAGCTATCTATGCTCAGGACAGTAAAGCCTTTCGGAAGGAATCCAAGGACAATTATTTGTTTTTTAAATTAATCTCATTTAAAATTAAAATTGTCTATCTATTCCAATATTTGCGTTACGCTATTTTCAATGTAAATTAGTTTATTTGTTTTAAATTATGCCAGTATGAAAATATTGTATAAGGTTGTCACATGCCAAAATAGAAAACGTTTGGGCAGTTTTTCCGGCAAATGTCTTTATTTTATACTATTTCTGAGTTGCAAGTGTAAGTTTAGGCAATTTAGTAGGTAGCTATATAAATTATAAATTTACCAAATATTTACTTTATGGCAACACATAAAACATAAAAAGAATTTTTGTAGGTGAAACACAAAATTACAATTCTTGGGTTGTTGAAATAATGCTCGTATAGTCGAACTAGCTAGGTCAGCTTAAATTATTTTCCTAAAACAGCAGCAGAAGAAGGAATGTGTTTATTTGTAAACGAAAAATATGGATTCAGTGTGCTGAATTGTTCATGTACACTTTGTATTGTCTTATTATTGTTAACTATTGGGTTTAATAAGAAACCTTTTCCTGTTCACACCTATATAAATGGTGACACGATTGCTATTTTCATCGAACTTGTTTTTATTGGTTGAATTTGACGAAAAGGACCGACAAAATGGAGTATCAGCTATGATAAATAAATTTTAAATTGATTTTTCTATGATATGCATTCACTTTCTAAGTAAGAAAAAAAATTTAGAAAGTTCCTTTTCCATACCGAAGGTTTTTCTAGTTCTAGTTCTATGAGAGTACGGATATGATTGCTAGTCGTGTGGATTGAAGAGAAATTTTCTGTTCGGAAAAAATCTGTCTCAATCGTTTTCTCTTCACTAACTTCACTGAAAATTACCAAAAGTTCTCTCATGTCTCTCAACCATTATCGCGACAGAGTATGGTATTTATAAAAATGTTGCGATAGACTGTTTGGGCAGTGGTATAAAGTGCACTCAGGAGCTATAATTTCTACAATTATGACCGTCGTGAGTGTGGGAAAAACTGAAATGTGTGCGGGGGTGGAGTAAGGAAGAATTATTCTGACTGCTGGTGGAGGCATCAGGCAACAACTAAAACAAATACTTTAGAAGATGGAAGCATATCTGTCCATTGGATTCATCTCTGAGCGACCCAAGTATAGGTACCATAAAGCTACTGCTGAATCCTCAAAGCATCAATAATCGTATCCATAACCTTGGGAGAAAAATCCCATTCACATATTTTTCCTCATCGCTCTTTTATCCAAACGTACTTAGTTTCTTCGCAGGCGCATCATAGATGTAGATACGATTTATATCAGTTGCATACCATTTCAATCAAAGTTAAATAAATAAATACCAGCTGAGGATGTAGTAGGTTTCCATTAGTTATTACCACCCTAGAAACTCCTGAAACCTGAAGGAGATGTGAAATTCAAATTTGCGCCAGGATTCACGATGGGCCCGTACACTAGCGCCGTCATACATTAATTAACCGGCGGCGGTTCTTTTGAATTCGCTATCATGTTTTCGTGTGTTCCACGAAGCTAAAATAACTTTAAAAATTTGAGCTTACTACTTCCTATGTTGATTACTCAACAATAAATGCATAAAAGAATAAAATAAAATTATTGATGTTAAAATTGGTACTACGAATCAGCTGCAAAATGCAAATGATAGAAAATAAACCCTCCTCCCTCACTTAACCTGTCCTCTGATAAAGTATCAATGTTTTTCATTTTTTCCTTTGAGTAAAAGATAGTTAGTGTTCTTTTAGTTCCTTAAGAATTGACTTTGTGATTTAAATCCACTCGAAGTCTAATTTCCCTTCGATCAAGGGGGTTGGAATGTGTGTGAATAATATTTTTAAAGAATAATAATCAGTTGAATTAACGAACATGAGCAAAAGCATAAAGACAAACGCATCTATAAACACTTGTGTTGTCTTGATCTGGAATTGTGGTTTGTTTGGATTGTGATGTGATCGTCTTACGGGGAAAAGCCTTATTTAAACCTCGCATTTTCTGGTTGCCACTGTTATGAAAATATCTATTGTATTCTTGGACATGAGCCCATAAAAATCATATAAATTTTGACTGAATTAAAAATATGATTAAGTGAGATTGTTTCTGTTTTTATATATAGAGTGGTTCTGATGTAAGTACCTACATCCCCAACCTCAGTGCTATGCTACGGGGGAGACGGAGAAAATGAAAACTTCCAATTTGATAGGCTGCACAACTAAAAAATGGGCGAACCCCAGATCAAGCATTAACGATTTGGCAATGAATGATTGAACCAAATTTCCGTGATTATTGAAGGTAAACTAAAATGCTTCATCAATATATTCTACGTCAATTGATATTCTTACGCATTCATTTATCCGATATTTCAATCTGTCTAAATACAAGATTTAAAAAGTATTTTTTATACATTTTGATATTCATGATATGCTGGATAATATTGCTGAATTCTATATTATTTTATTTTTAATTTGATTGTTTAATTTATTTTGCTGCAATTTTTTTTTTAATTTTCTAAACTTTTGAAATATAATAAATATTTACAATTTACAAGTAAAACATATGATTCGTTATTCTCATGTTCGTATTACAGTTGAATGGGCACTCATTATATTTCAATTGATTGGTAGGTACAGCACATAACTCTTGCGTGGATTTGAAATGTACTTAATGCACTTTACCATTACACAAATTGATTTGACTTCTATGTACCTATCAGGCATTTCGAACCATTCTAATTACACACTTAGAGCAGGGGTTCTTAACCAGGGGTACCTGAGGGTGCCTCTACAAGTGCAGAAAAGGATTAGGACTGTTGGGGAAACCTCTGTAAATTCAGGGTTCTTATTTCATTTAAAAAAAATAAGGTTTAAGCCTACCTTACTTGGGAAATCACCTAAGCACATCATTTGCACGCATGACAGCGCACCTGGAAGATGACACCCAACCTGTCCGTATGTAATACTGTGTGCGTGTCCTGCATTCGTGAACACGTCAGCCTGTCCCCTGGAAGAGAAGCAGGGCTAGAGTTCTAGCCAGAGCTCTAGGCTAAGTCAGGGTGAGCAACGAACAGAACGAGGGGTGAGTGAAGTATATCTGTACACTGAGAAAGATTGTGCACATGTACTCTTTAACGTTCCGTTGTAACTTTTCCTGCGGCAGTAGCAGCATCGTCTGCAGAAGCAGTAAACCCATTATAAGAGCAAATATACTAACATGAGACACTCCTAAGACAATTTATATGAAACGAAAATGCTCAAAAACTAAAGTACTTCGGCCTAACGTTTTTAGTAGGTAATATTCCTCCGCAGTAAAGATGCAAAGAGAAAGTGAACTCCATGATGGCAGGTATCGTACAGGTGTCCACGGTGGCGTGTTAGGCCTAAGTGTGCAGTGGCAAAGATTGCAGGTCTAAAAAACTATGCGCTACGCTGATGAGTAGGAGATAGGAATTATCAAAATTTCAAAAGATTCGTTACGACCAGATTTTGTATTAATAATATTAAGTAATAGGAAACTAAATTATAAAGAGCAAATTAGGATGATCCGACTTTTCCCATGAACTCAAGTTGAATAACTTTAAGTACACGGAAATTCATGGTTGTACCTGAAGCGTATAAGCCTAACGGATCGTTTAATATATTGTGATTTTTAGGTTGCTGTTAATATAATTACGCTCCAAGTTGATCATTTTAAAGAGAAAATTTAGTTTAAATCACAATATTTTATCGTGTGTCTCGCTATGTTTTCTATAAAATAAGAATCTTTAGATGCATAAAAAAATGATGAAACCACTTCATCGCGAAGACTGCAGGCAATCTTTGGCTAACAGTATGTACTTTATCATATTCAAATGTGAAACCAGAATTTTACAAAAATTAAATCCAATATTTGTCACAAAGATTGCTGCTGTGTGCGTTTTAAAAATATCTTTGCTTTAAATAACTGAAAATTCAACTCAATTAAGGAAGTTCAAGTCTCAAGTGAAACATTTCAGGTGGCGCATTTCGCAAATTTAGCAAAAATTCATTACCGACAGAATTATTGATATAGTTTCCTAAGACATCAATAATGAGTATTTTAGAATAAATTTATTCAGGGTTGAAATCAGCATTTAAATTGAATGAGCAATAGGTGTGCATGCGTAAACTGTTCCCAATTTTTATATTTTACTCTCTCTTGTGCTATTCCTCGTCGTGTGAATGGCAAGGTCACTTTCTACTCCGAAGGTCGAAGTTTTGACCCCACCTTCGTGGGAACGAATTATATCTTCCACCCTTTCTCCATTCCCCTTAGACACCCTTGTGTGTATGAAATGAATCCGTCGATCTGATTTACTTGGTACAAGTTATCATGCTATAAAAGCAATTAGTATGTGTTAGTTTTTGAAAAAAATAATGGCTCTAGATCATTTTAAAATATATTTATGGGCAACATTAAGACATTCCTTACCCATGTGAATTGTTAGATGCTAAAGCATGGCACTACTATAAAATATTCGAGTATAAGCTAATGGAATTGTTTATACATACCATTTATTCTAATAACTATATATAATTCTTTTAAACGAGATTTATAAGATGTAGATGGGATAGAAGAAGAACCTTATTCTGAGTGCTTGCACAATTAAGATTGAGAAATATATGAAATTATGAGAAATTTATTTATTTATGTGAAAGAATTTAATAACACACATAAGTTTGCTTTTTTGATTGGATGTGAGAGAGAGAAAGGGAAACTCAATGAAGTTATAGGTATGCTAAAGCTGGAGCAAATTGTTTATGATATACTGAAAGCCTACTTTTTATATTTTTAAAGTTTTAAATTCCAGAGAGAAAGAAAATGCGGAAGAGGTGAGTCTTCAGATACATTTTGGAACAAATTTTGTTACCCCTATGCCTTGTCTCTCGCAAATCTTGCTTCGGCCTTTTAGGCGTTTATGATATGGGGCGCTGTGGACATAGTCTTTGAGTTTTCGACGTGGTCTAGGTTGAAGTTCGAAGTTTCGTAATGGTGTACATTTTGAAGTTTTTGTAATCCCATCTCTATAATCTTCATTGAGCGATAGGTTTTTCCTCCCAAAAGTGGTCGATCTTTCACCACACCGATTGATCATAACTCATAATTCATTATCAAACCCAGTTTTAACGTAAACATCGTTGGGTTATCATGATTCCAACAGTTTTTAATGCTCATTACAATATAGTATTAGTATAGGTATAGTAAGGGATACTAACACGTCCAATGCATGTTCACCACTTTCCTATTGACGAAATTAACTTTTTCACTGTTTATATTTTGATAAAAACTATTTTTTCCATTGTTAAATTATACCTAAAGTTGCATTGAATGTTATGTATTTAATAGCTTAAATAGCAATTTTATGACTGTTTATTCCTAGATTACATTTTATTGATTTGCGGCGTAATAACCATAGATAGGAAAGGTAATTTTCACTCCATTAGTGTGTTCATTATGATTTTTATTTATATTATAAACATTTTTTATTAATTTTTAAGACATTGTGCCTTTAATTCGTTCTTAACCTAATTTCTATTCGTAAGCTTAACTTTACCTAAATTAGTTAAAATTATCGATGTATAATTGGATATGTGAGAGAGATGCATGTGTGTATGAGTGTGAATGTTTTAAGTGTGTTTATTTACCCATGGGTATTAGTTTGAATTATTTTTCACCTCCCTTAAAATGAAAAAAATTCTTGTCCACCTAATCCTTGTCAGTCTGAAACCATCAGCAGTTTCTGATCACGTTCATAAAACAACGTCTTCATGATACTGGGTGTAAACTTATATATATATATATATATATTTCAAACGGGCTTAATAGTTTCCATGAATTATTTATTATTAGTAGAAAAAAGTAATCCATATTCACTCTAATGATAATTTATCAATGACTATGTTATTCATTACCTTTCGCAAATGAAATATTCAATGATTCTCGGTAGTTACAGAATATAAGAATCTGAGAAAAGCGTAACTTTTCTATGCATATTCAAACGAAAATAAATGGTTTTTAGGATTTCTCTATGGCATTAATATACATAATCATTTTTCCATGGGTTTTGGTTTTACCGTAAAATCCCCATTTCTGTTTAGACTTTTTAATTTCAAGTCTGGCTGCTATCACTCCATGAACTTACATGGAGTAGATCTTAGAAACTATTAATATTCACAAAAAATTTATTTCTTTTGAGAGAGACAGCAACGAAATGATGGATCACATATTTTTAGCCGAAATCGTTGTGTAAATCGCTAGTAATCAGGAAACGAATGGGTATGAAGTGTTTCATTCTACGAAAGAAAGAGCAAACTAATCACTTCATCATGGAGGCTGTTTATAACGAATTAAAATTATATTGCTACTATATTTATAATACAAAACAGAAATATTTTATAAATTCCCTATTGACCGAGTAATACTAGAAATACAGGTATATTAGAGATACATGACGCTGACATTTTTTCTCAATTCATGGTGAAAATATTTAGTTAACTACAAATTACATGAAACAAATATTTTTTAGTTGACTTGTGTTTAAATTTAGGTATTTATTTGTTTTTGCATTTACTTATTAATGCATTTAATGAAACTCGGTGGTTTTATAAGGCCTTCAACTGCTGAAATTGTATGTAATGCTGGTGCATTTTTGTCAACAATGAAAATGCATAATGATTAGATGCCTATTTTCTTAAACAGAATGATGTCAAAAATTCTCAGTATGAAAGCGTAAAATAATAATGATTTTCCCGCCGTTGTATTCATGTCCATTATTATGAAAATACCGAAGCAAGAAACTATGAATACAAGCATAAAAATATGTGAACTGTGAAAATAAAGAGTATTCAACAACAGAGGTATTTTACATTCATCAGGAGAGTCTCTTCAAGTTTCAGAATTTCTTAGCGTAAGTAGATAATTTCATTTTCAATCATCAAACAGCGAAAGATATGTTTTTTAATTCAACTACTTATTTAAAATGTCATATACATCCTAATAGTAATTATATTCTTTCTCTTTCATTCTTTATAACCTTTATTCATCCGGGCCAGTATGTTTGTGCTACATTTTTCATCTATAACAAGGTTAACTATGATCATACGTAGAGAGCCAAAATGAAAAATTATCTTGACGGTATCTCTAATTTTCATGGGAGATGCAACATTTTGAGCTCGGCTTCGTGGTTTCCGAAACTCAGATCTGGCCGGCGATTGCATGGAATTTCGGCGGGGAAGAGAGCTCCAACGACCGTGTGGCCTTGCGTCTCCCTCCCCGGCCCGTCTACAGCCCGACCACCCACGCCGCCCAAACAGGTTTAACGGGGACTGGGTCGTCGTACGCCGGCACTCCGAGGCAGTGGGGACCCCTAAACTCTGATTCAGCTAAAATCACAGTTGGCCTGTTTATATAAGTCCAACTTTCTCCATGATCTATTTGTTTGCAGTGTTTGTTTGGTTTCGACAAATTATACATTATTAGCCAAGTTTAAAGCCGACTGTATCAAGTATCTATGTATCAAAGAATCTAAGAATATTCTTCGTTATATTTATTTCTTTCAGGTTCAATGCATGCTTCTTCTCTACCCAATCTTATCCCAAAAAACTGCATTAAATGTGATATTCCTCGCTCCAAAACTCTTTGTTTACTACTGTTCATAAATGAATCATGCCATCACTTCGCTGGTTTGTAATTTCTTATACACAGGATTCAACAAATTTTATGGGCATTCAAAAGTATTGCCTGGATTTTGTTGTGAATTGTGAATGGTTGGAGGCATATAAGAGATGTCTTAGCGTAGAGATGTGAAATGCCGTCGGTTTTACCAATGAAAAAATCAGCGATAGAATTCCAAAGTAAATATGCCTTCCAAACTTAGGATGTTCGCAAAATTTGACAAATAAATCTTATTCATTCAAAACGGTCGGTCCCTATGTCACTCGAGTCACGGTGAAATGCTAAATTTTCCACAAAAATAGATTCCTATATGACATTGATTGGAAATATAAAATTTTTCAAAAATTATAACTTTATGTGGTTCTAATAAACCCAGGTTTTCCACATCCCCTTTTATATTTCCATAGGTGAACTTTCACAGGTCTGATATATAGAAAAATGCGTTTCGTAAAAAGAAACTTTTTTTTTACGCCTTCGAGGTTTAAGTTATCCCATATATACGCCATCCTCAATATCATATAGGGCACAAATCTTTAAAGGTTTTATCGGTGAGGTATGGGTAAGATATTTAGTGTGAATGAAGATCTTATGACGCAAACCGAAAAGTAAAATTTACAAAATCTTTTTTCTGCTTTTTAGAATTTATTGTCAAGCTCATTTTCGCACGAGGAATCCGTCAGAACTGATCGAAAGCTGGTAGATGGCAAAATAATAATAAAAACAATGCAAATGACCTTTACTATTAATAATGGCTTAGAATTTTTCATTAGGGTGGAAGATGTAGATCATTCGATTATGTAATTATAAAACACAAATATTGTCGTAATGAAATGCTACAGCATATTTAATGATCCATGACAATAGAAAAAGGGAAACTATTTCCACAGTTTTCTTAGTGGACAAATATAAAGTAAGGTATAAGCATTAACTTTGAAATTATCATTATTATGTAGACAGATGCAGCACATTTGCAAGGCTGTGATAGTAATCACACTAACACATACTCTAAGTAACAATCATCTGTTGGCGCCACAAGAAAAGTATAGGTATCTTTAAATTTCTTTCTATGCATATTTATATGCTAGAAATGTTTAGATATTCCTTAAAATATTATAATAACGTTGGGTTTAGTACGAGGCGCGGTCAAAAAGAGTTTGTTTCCCACAAAACAAACTTCACACATGGCATTAAAAAAAATGTATTTCTATATGAAAGAGCATAGATACCTTAACTATTTTTCAACATGATTTCTGGGGTTGTTGAGGCAATTGTTGTATCAGTTTTAATTTTTTTCAATGTTTAAGTGAATAGAACATCTCAACAACTGTAAAATAAGGTCTGTTATCCGATTTATGAATGTAAGAAAGATCAAACCCTCTGAAATCCATCGGCAGATCGATGAGATTTATAGTGACAGTGCAATAAATGTTGAAATTGTCAGGAAATGGATAAGACAGTCCAACGAAGGCCTAATTATGAACCAAAGAGTGGTCGGCATTCCGTTGTCAATGAAGATTTGGTCAGGAAAATTGATGAGAAAATTCGTGAGAGGTGGGGTTTCACGATTTCCATACCATGAGATGAATTTCCCGGAGTTTCAAAAGGCCTAAAAAATGTTCAAAACGCCATGCAGTAGTGTTTGTCATAATTGGCGGCGCCGTTCTTTGAATAGGGTATAAGCAAGCGTCTCCAGATACGGCAAGTGATTAAAAAACGACGGAAATTATGCATAGTGAACGAAAGAATAGGTAATTCCCCATATAGTCCATACATATGTGAAATTTCAAAGTATCTGGGTCATTATACACTATGCATCGATTTCACCAATTCACGATTGACACCTGATGCAATCAATTTAATCAAGGTGGAAATTATGTTGAAAAATAGTTCAAGACATACTGTTTCATGCAAAGACAAATTTAGAAAAATATCTTGTCGGAAGTGTTTCATATAAAAATGATGCTTAATTTTTTTGATCAGCCGTATATGGTAAAATAATATGAAGCGCTTACATATTAATCCGTAGAATCATTTGCACTCTTTGAGTTGGCCTTTATTTTTGATAGTATACGATGTTCCTGATATGTTTATTCAAAACGTGTTTACAAAGCTTAAGAAAGAAGAACTATGCGAAGTATAACCGTATAAAACGATGTTATTTCCATTATTTTGTCTTCATGCATGGCATGATCATTTGTGGAGGGAAAGAACGTAAACTGAGTTAAAATTAGTCTTTTACTACGTGTGTAATAAACATTTTCCCGTAATTCTGGGTTAATAAGTTATATTGTTATCATCTTCAGTGGAGTGTTGCACGACATTATTTGAAATATTATTCTCGTAATTTTACTTTAATTCTCATGGAAATGTATTTTTTATACCCCCAAGAGTATAAGACCAAGATTCAGCAATAAAAAACATTTTCACTGGGATCAATTAAAAAAGCTATAAAAATGTTTTTGTCGCTTTTTACGAATTTGAATACAATTCAAAATAGCTATGATGGTATTTTTTGATAAGTTAATTATTCCTATTCTAATCAATTCCATGGGATCTAATTTTCATCCACTCAGGAAAGCGATCTTGCTTTTGATAGTTAATTAAATAAACCTACCTAAATCAATTCTCAATGAAAATATACGTACCAGCCATACCGAAGATGACAATTTTCCCCAGATTTTACATAGATAAAAACCGTACAATATTTCCTTTTTTTAAAAGGAAAAATTAAAAATTATGTTAATTAAAAACGTCTTCGCTTGCAAAAGTGACGGTCTCCTTTCTGTGCACTTAGCTGTGTAAATCTCGAGGTCGTATTTTCATTTTAAATAATAAAAAAATGCAATTTTATATAGCGGTACAACTAATTTATAAATAATATAGATTTTTTAGATTAAAATTTGAGTTGAAACAAAGGTCTAACAGAAAAATAAAAATTCAGAATGTACTTGTTCAAGTTACGCTGGTCACGTGCCCCAATTTCACATTTCTGTTGCTCTTAGTTCTGTGGTGTAACTGAAAACTGATACAGATTGGCTTAAATCTGTAACTTTTATCATAATTATAAAGCATAAATTATTATATATTAAGTTAAAAGTTTACTCCGGGATTTTCATGTTAATTAAAGTTTTTGAAGCACCTTTCACACTTTTTCTTTACTTGTTTCCCAATCCGTGAGATGTGTCTAATGCGATAGAGATAGGCATTGTGAGTAGAAAATATTGATCTGAGGAGCATGTTACTTCATGCACTTTAATAAAAGTAGAATATTTTTTAATTCAATGGTTTTTGGCTAAAAAATGTCGAAATTCATGATTATGGAATAATAAAACTTTGTATTTTCCCACTAGGTAATTTATTCGGTATGACTAGTCTCGACGCTTAGGCGTCATCTTCAGATTATCTGAAGATGGCGCCTAAGCGTCGAAACCAGTCATACCGAATAAATTACCTAGTGGGAAAATACAAAGTTTTATTCTTCCACAGAATATTTTTATATTTTGTCAGAACATGTGTCGAGATAGATTTGAGACATTATAATGATGGAAACAAATATTTAATCGATTTTCTGGGCTAAACATTTATGATTTTATATTTGAGTTTTATCTGAGAGAGATATGAGTTTTTCCTGAAGCTTCTGGTGTTAACATTTCCTCCTGTGTTAAAATTTTCTCACGGAAAAGAAAAGGTTACCAAATAGTTGTTTTGATTAATTCAATTTTTCATCAAATATTTTAATAGGTAGTCTCGTATTTATTTATATTTTTTGGTTAGGTAGTAATTTTGTTGAAAACACCCTTCTCTCGGCGTTTTACTATTTTAGACAAATTTTCTTTTTGTCGATTCCAAGGATATTCACAATGATCAAGTTATTATGTATGCATTTCCGATTTAACAGTGGTACTAGAAACAATAATGCATGAAAATACGAGTGAGGGAGAATTTTCTGGTTTAAAGCAATAATTATATTAGGTAAGTGGAAATAAATCGCTCAGAGCTGTAATTGTAAATTAGGATATTTTGTGGAAATTAGACGAAATGTAATGAATGACCTGATACGATTTTTTTCGCATTCTTTTCCCGGGCATGTTTATGGGGGATAAAAAATTGTGTAGTGAGTTGAGAGAAGGAAATGCTGGAATGAATCACATTTTTCTTCTTGAAATTTTTAACAGGTGAATAACATTTCTCGAAAAATATTTTTTTATTCGTTACGCTCGTCTTCATTTAGCTAATATGCCTAGTATATTTCACTAATTGTTAAAATATATTAGTTTTTATTTATTATAATTTTTACCTTTGCTTAATTATTAAACTCGAAGGTTAACTTTACAAATTGCATTTGCAAATCGCTATTTAGTGTTTTAAAATGGAAGAACACGAATGCATAGAAATTAATGTACTAAATGTATTTGGGTTCATGATTAAATAAAATTTAACTTGGGTATATGCTAGCCCGTATCAGTGCTCCTTCAGCACGATCTTTGGTACGATAGTGAAGGTCTATTCATAAGATTGTGGAAGGAAACAATGGATATCAGCGCATGTGTATTTTCTTCTAGTAATAAATTTGTCGCTCTTTGAGCTACGAGTAATTGATAGATTATAAAAGTATATTATAACAATTATTAGTGGTAATAATTTTGCATACGCTATGGTAAAGCATAAGGGATAGTGTAATTTGAATTGTAAATTATATTTTTGCCTAGGGTACACGATTTTTTTGACGAAAATGGTTGTTATTCTCTTAATATCTGGTTTTGTTATGCATAGTTTTTTGAAATTAAGTTAGTAATAATGCCATTTCGGCCTACTGTTAGTTTGATAAAGTTAAACTCTCTTTTGAAATCGGTTCCTGACAACGGATTATCAATCAGCCGTTAAATAATGACGTGCTTAGTTCAAAATGATAATTAATTTTTTTGAATTACTTATTTTGGATGATGGGGAATAAATATTTCTGACACGTTTAAAAATCTAGAGTATTTATACATTGTGACTTAGTATATCATTCCAAAATGTTTTTGTGGTTACACAAATTTAGGGTGTTATAAACTTGTTATTTTAAGTTTTACTGAAATAGGGTTGGAGCTAGGATATTTTTCACAATTTTTATTTATTTGAAACTCTTTGTTCAACGAAAATGTGTCTCCAGACATTCGTTTTCGGTTCTTATTGAACCAGGGTGATTTAACGAAGGAACTTTATTCCATAAATAGAGGCGTTCATAATATTAATATATGATATTTCATGAGTAAGTCTCTTTTATTTCGAGGAACCTAATTATTTCATGTTACCAGCCCGTTTGGAGGTCTAAATTCTGAGATGTTAGTCACATGCATTCCCTCAATCATTAGCTAGCTATTTTGGATAACTTTGGTACTAGTGGAGCGCCATTTTGTTGCATGGAGAACTCGTTGTGGTCGAAAATATGATCCACGTGATATGAAAATAAAATTTCCACACATCTTCAACACTGGTTAGCGTAATGAATCTCTCAGTTTCTGCTAGACTCATTTGGAAATGCCGGTCGATCCGCAACGGTCAAAAATTGAAAGTCAAGACTCGAATAACAGATCTTATTGTGTGCGGGTCAAATTGCTAGGGATGACAAAAAGAATAAAAAAAGGAATATTTTTTTCCTCGAACTCAATCGAGGATATTAAGAAAATTAACGACCCCCTGTTATATGCAGGGTACACGATTAAACGTCATGATTCAGCATATATCCTTCCAATGCACTAAATTTTGCGCTCTTTCGTCTTCTCTCGGGTCAACTCCTTAATTTCTTGCCCTGAGCCTCGGGACTCATGCCCTAAAACCCCTGCTAAAACCCCTCCTTCTCACCAACGTCCTCCACGCCCCCACCACATTCCTCCTCGGCTCCTATGCCCCCCAACCCCCGCCCTCGAGAGTAAGTCTCCGAAAATTAGTCCCGGACAGGGCCATGCGCGCGGAAGGAGTGGATGCGGAGCCTAATAAATACCTGATGCATAATCAATATCTATAGTGTCGCGTTACAGCTAGTGACGTAGGTTGAATTGGACCGAGAATTCGAAAGTACGAGGTGGCCCACGAGCGAATCTGTCCTATAAGACAAGTGGTCGTTGGCCCTCTGATGGTGCAACTAGGAAACTTTAAGGGCGGAGAGCGTGAAGGAACGGTCGCTTATTTTATGCATCACCTTACGTGATCTTAAGTGCGGATGGAAAGCTCTCTCAGTGGGAGGTAATGGTATCTCTACATGCATCGGTTATCGTTTTCACGAGAGGAATCATGAATCCGAGTTAATTATGGAATTTCCGTGGAACTTCCTATAACAATGGTTTCTCTTAATAACATAAACCGCGTTGGAAATTTCTGTAATAATCCACGTTACAGTACTAATGACTTCATTTGTGCCTTCACGTTCGTCTAATCCATCCTTGGTTTAGGGGCTATGTGGTAGAAGAGACTCCTAAGTCTCAATCTCGCCCCGAAAATAAAGCCGTTTAT
>LYUA01000163.1:677932-695371 GCA_002093875.1 Calopteryx splendens
TTTTTGTACAACGCGTTTCAACGCCTCGGCGTCATCATCAGGTACTGTCTGAGTTATTTTTCTTTCACGCGAGTTGTAACCATAGTAATGAAAACCAACAGCTACAATTATTAAAACTGCTCAAAAATAAAATGATACCTATTTTTTTACCTGATAAAATTGCAAATAACTCTATTGGCTATTGAACTATTACCCCGTACCGGAAAATACCCTGCTAGCCGCCATCGTGTAATACCTTCGGGTAATATGAATATGAAAACGTTTATATGCGAATTATTGATTATTAGGAGGTGTGTACTTCCGTAAAATTGCAGAAGAATGCGTGCATTAGACCAAGTTTTATTTATATTTTCAATGCTATTTCATCCTATATATTTTTATTTTGGGAAAAAGAAAGGGTAATCTCTAAATTATTCAGTCATTCGCATATGCCAATTTAAAAACTATTTTTTATTTAACTTTTATTGCGTATAATGAAATCATCGTCGATTTGAAACTAGTGCTTAAGTAACTTGGGTTCGCAACCCGAGAGCAACGGTTAAAAAAAAATAAAATGTAAAGCATATGATGGCGTCCTTCTTTGGTTCAATAAAATTTTGAAAGAGCCTTGCATGTGTATGTTAGCTTATTTACCCTCATCTGTATGTTAGCTTATTTACCCTCATGATCCGGGGGAAATAATTTTCTTATTAATTTCCTACGTTGTAAATAAACGCACAAACCTTGAGGCTTTATATCACTATAAAATATCCTGGTAGATTTTTACCACACATCATTCATTCATTCATCTTCTAGAGGCAAAGCTTTTTGGTTGCATCCATGTTGCTCTTTCTTTTACTGCTGTTTTCAACTCCTGAAACCTTAGGACCCCCATGATGCTCTTCGTGACATCCAAGAACTTCATCCTAGGCGTTCCTCTTCCTTTTCGTCCGAGAATTTTTTCCTTTCACTGTAGTGGATTCCATACATTCTTAAGTAGTGGTAAGATAGTATTCTATATATTCTTTAAAAATCACTGTCTTAGAATATGCCCCGGAATTTAACTTTCCCTTTTTTCCATCTCTTTATAGAATTCCTCTCTTCTTATATTTACTACCAAACATCATCAAAATAATATTCCGTATTCATTTACATTTGAAAACGTAGATTTAATTGTTAGCACTCTACAAACTAACACCACATGTATCTTTTGTAATTGAATTTGATCATTTCTAGTTTGATTGAGGTTATTTATTGTTGGATGCATGTCTTTGGCACCCAATTCATCCCCTCTACGAAAATTATTCATACAGCAAATAGGTAGGCATACAAGTATGAAAGAACCTTTTTGTTTTTAATCATTAAATTTCAACGAAAATTTGACCCCTTTTCGCCTCACCATTATATTTGGCGGGCGGGATGATCGACGTTATAATTTAAAAAACTTTTTAATGGAATACCCCAATAAACATTTTCGCTAAAACATCCTCTCTATATCTTCAAAAATTAACAGATATGCTAATCGGAACCACTTTAATTCCTGTAGGTATATTGAACGACAGCGTTAAAATGCGAGCGAAGGTTTGACGAAATCAAACTGGTTGCAGAAGTTAGCACTCCAGACTTTTTTTATCCCCATGTGTGGCTGTCGTTTCTATGGAGGAGAAGAACTCAAGGTGAGTCAGTGGACCAAACTTCAATTAAGGCCCATTTTTTTATTTATGTTGTTATATTTCTTTTACCCTCGTGATGTTTTCCAGTCCTGAGTTCTCCGGGATTGACATCCGTAGAAAACCTGACAAACGTATTTTCGTGCGAATCATTTCGTCATCTGTGAATCCGTTTCTGTTAGTTAATGAGTTTATTTTCAGCTCCATTTATCACTCCGGGTGATATTCGTGCTGAGCGGTGCCAATTATTAAAAATAAAATTTAATTATTATCTTCTTATCTTGGTTTTAATTAATGAGGGGGTCGATAAGCCAGGAATTTAAATTTAAATAATTTTAATTTAAATTAATATTTTTAAGCCAGGGAATGATATTGGTGATGGTGAAAAACGGGAACTTGGCGCTTATTCTGCCTTCATAACGGATCGACAATTGAGTATTATGAGCTAACCTCTATCCACAAAACTATGCCTTTTACACGAGGCTCGGAGGCCGAAATACGTTTTTATATGCTGTTTTCTATCAGCTGATGACAAAACGTATTCCACACCGAATTCTTATGCTTGAAATTGAACTCAACGTACTACTCTCATATCTATCTATGTCATTTCTTACCTTAAAGGATCGAATGCTACATTTAAACGCAATTTGTGATCGCTAACGAGAGAGACAGATCGTGTGAAGTGGGGATGGGTAATTTCGTTCCTTTACCCGGAATGGAACTTTCTTTGTTCCCTTCGTTCTAGTAAAGATTTGTTCTTTTCGGTTCTTTCGTTCTTTCCTTTTGCGACTTTGCTTTCCAATTAGAAACTCCCTACGTTCGTTTGATAGGGTGTGAAATTTAATTTTATTCAACGAATTAAGAAAGTTACAATTTCCTGCCCGCAGTGAAAATGTTCCGCAGGGAATCCATCAGCCCATGTAGACAAATACTTAAACACGGTTGAAGGATTATATGAACTCCATTTCCACACCAAGTTTAAGTTTCATGGAATTAAATAGTTAGAACTCAATTGTAGTTAAAACATTGTGTTGGTCAAAAAGTTCCATTCTCTTTCCTAAATCTACCGCTGGAAGGATATCTACGTACAAGAAAAATGAACTCCTCTTTTATTCCTGTCGCAAGGTAAATCCAAACTCCTTCAAACACCTGTGTCCCCATTATTTTGATTCCCAAAAGAATGTAATGGCATTTGAATTGAAACTAAATATTAATTTTTTTGGAATAGTTCTCAATGCTTATAATGGTTGAAACATAATTTTTCTCATTGTTTAAAACCATGAACGGATAAGATAATAAGACAATATTTAAGTATTTACGGTTGAAAAGTTCTATTTACAATGATTCTCTCTCTCAAATGAAATAATAAAAATCAATAATTAACCTGTCATAAGGAACTAGTTTTGGAATGGAGAAAAATAGCAAACAGTGCTTTAAAATACAAAGACGAACATCTAACAATGCTAATTGTGGGAAAAGATAATGGGTAATTATGGTATAAAATATGGTAGTTGTGGCTAAGAAATCAATTGCATGATATGTGTTTCTAGATAACATGATCGTATTAAGTAGGTAGAACATGTCATACAGAATTGGTTTAATGATTAGTAGGCTTTACAGGGCGAGTTAATGCGGTGAGACAGCCAGGAATATTGATGTTGGCGAGGAGATATGAAGAATCAATTCTGCCGTAAAGAAGTTTAAAGAGAAAGACTAGTTCTTGCTCGATTTTTCTGTTTCGAAGAGTTTGTGCAAGTGACTATTAAAAGCATTACCCCAAAGTTGTTCGCCGGTTAACATTTGCAATATATTTATTTAGCTTAGAAACCTTTTTATGGGATAATTTTCCTACAAACAAAGCATTTCATTCAGTTTTGCTAAATACAATCATACCAACTGCAATGAACTTATATTTTCTAATGAATAAGAATAGTATTATTGCCTTTTTATTGCTAAAGAAACTAAGTTAAAATCACGGTTAGTGAATATCATTTCGTCAAATTTTGATGAGCTCAGTCTATTTCTTCTCTCCGTAGCCAATTGGCCACTTTCGGAAAATATCCTCTCGTGTGGCTTTGAGCTAGCTGGTTGGTAGGCGTGTAAACTTGCTTTCACTAATATAAAAAGCCTATGCCTAAATTATTTCTCACTCCTCTATTTTAGGGGATCTGCCTCATTGACATCAATGAGTCCTACAGGCATGTGTAATAACGAATAATTTACAAATTTGTTTGTTGAGGTAACTGCGTGACCATCAAAATCTTCTCAAATAGAATCATTCTAGTCGTCTATTTCTTCAAGTGCTAATGCCTACTTACTACAAAGGTGTTTTAGGGCAATGCTTGGCTGCTCATTTAATTATCGTATTATAGGTAAACTTAAATGCCACATCTTTGTTGAATCCCTTTTTGCTTGAAGCGGGGTTCCAAGCATGCGCCTTCGGATCATATGCAGTTTTCTTCCATTTGGCATAATCGCTTGATTACCTCCAGCTCTTTCACCTTATAAATCGGAGAGGTGGGTTCCTGCCGCAGCTAAGTCAGCTTTTTCGTAATATGCTGCACTTGAATGTCTTCAAATAAAATATGTTTTGAAATTGAAATACCTCTATGAATGCTTAAAGTTTCTCTGTTATATGCTTAAATGGTATAAAAATACTTACAAAAAATTTTTCTCCATAATATCAATTTCTGGTAAGGCACAATTTGACATTGCCTGTTCAGAATCAATTGTTCATTTGATGCGCTTAAAAATGCACTTCAGAGAATTTTATGTCCGTGCTCTCCTCTAAAACATATCATAGGTGACTTCCCACCGAGTACCAATATCATGAACTACTTTTAGTCCGGGTTCCTCATTTGCACTGACAAGTTCTATATTTTAAAAGATTCATGTGGGCTACATTTAAAATATTTTACTATAGATTTCGCTTTACCATGAATATCTTGTACTTATTGTTGGCCTTTAGGTACAGTCAAATTTAATGTGTGAGCGAAGCATGAAATGTTTTTCCACATACCTAATCTGACGTGAGTAGGACCTAATGTTGGGAGCATTACCACTAACTACAACTCATATTCTTCCAGTCATTCTCCATTACTCTAGTGTCTTTTTAGTTTCTGCACTTAAATACTATGCTATATTTCTCCTCTAGATGGTTGCGTCCAAGGTAAACGGCTTTTAAATCAGTTTTCCATTACCCGTTATCGCTTGATAGGGTACATTAAATTATGATATCCACCCACTACATAATTCTGTAATTTGGATTAAACGTCATGAAAAATTGCTTAAAAATTCTTGGGGGCAAAATATCTTCAAGCAACGTAAAGAGGGGATAAAGCAAGTAATATTTATCATGTCCATGAATGCGATTGTTTTATTTATTAATGAATACACACTATGAAGATGGTGTAAGTCTAAGTGCAAACTTAAGTGCCTCATCTGTGTGCGATTGACGACTCCTGTCTTTCCATCAGTCGAATCGTGCGCTCTTCTTGAGCAAGGTGTGTGTGCCCGTGGATCTTGGACTGTGCTGCCATCTCAAGGTTAATTCTGCTCTAATCGAGTCATAAGGACAAGAGCACGCCCTAGGACCTCTATCGGTGATCATGTGTGATGCTCTACAGGCACCGAAATAATTCATGCGGTGGAGTAGTGTGTCACTAAAAAATTGAAGACTATATTTATGGAAGATCTAAATCAGCGAGGCCCAATTCATACACTACAAATCGTCGGCAATCCACTCTTTCAGCGAATGAACTCCGTATCAGAGGTTATTCCAGCCATTTTTTTTGTTTTGTACGGTTTAGTTGTACATATTGACACCGCATTGATATTATTTATACATCATATTTAACTTCGAATGCTTCATTAATTTAAAGACTATCGCTGGTCTCTTTGGAGTACACGTTTCGTTTTTTGACTCGGAAAATTGTGTGCACGCAAAATTTTGTGCATTACTACAGCAGTGCGTATGTAGGTAAACGATGAAAGATTTCTTGATAATGTTCATATCGTTAAGTTTGAAAAATAATTATTCGCATCAAAATGAAATAAAATTGACGAGGGAACTAACGAGTTACCTTATGCGATTTTCTACTTTTTAGTGTGTGAATACACTCATTAAGTAGAATTAATAGATTTTACGTTGAATACTCCTATTAGGATAATGAAAAATTGACAGAGTGATTTGAATGAAGTGATTTCCAGATACTGAGGGAATTTTTGAATGGATAAGCATTTCCTTAAATGCGAATTTGGTTTTTATTGTATGGAAATGTAACTATAAATGAAAAAGGCACAGTTAAAGAAAATGACACACGAATGAACATAGGAGGAATGCGAATTCTTTGTATACCGTTTAGATGCCATGTTTGAGATTACCAGTGTGAATTAATGTTCAATCAATTAACTCAAGCCAGTACTTTTAAACAATTATTAATACTTTCTAATACTAAAATTGGCTCCTCTGGAGTTATTTTAGGCAGGAAATCTTTTGAGTGAGTGGATAAAACTGACAAAAATGAGCCCCTTAGAAATTCCTGCTCCATTCATGAAGTCACAGTCGACTAGATATGTTATGTTATTTCTCTGAGAAATATGAATAAAAACGTGAAAAATCACTGGGGCAACATAGGTTATAGTTTTTTGAGTTTGGACAGGCCAGGAGTCCTTCAGCACCAAGTTTATATCTTCATTCTCCTAAAACCTATGGTAGGTTCATCAATTAGTATTTTATCATATTCTCGTGAACACTTCACGGCCTCCCGGCAGGAGTGAAACTCGTGGAATTTGGAAAACTCTGTGGAAAATCCCAAACGGCAAAACCCACTGAGGATTTGAACGGCGAGTACTGCAATGCAGAAATCCAATTGCGTTAATGAAGCGTCTAGATACCAGAACTCTCATGCTTAATTACTCGAGATATCCAGTGATATTATGGAAACCCTGCGTTAAAGATTACCTTTACCTCAGCCTTAAAGTATTCAGGGCCTTAGTTCAAACGAATGTAGATGAATATTAGACAAACATGATTTATTTACTTGCTGAAGAAACTTTCACGGATGAAAATGATCTCGACGATATGTCATGCAGGAATTATTTTATTGGTGTCGACTGATATGTTATTGGATTCTTTATGTCCGTCCTTTACGATATTTGGCCAGGTTGGCTCATATAGAGTGGATAGATGAAAGAAATCTAGTGACCGTATTAGCATATTCTTAACGAAATGCATCAATGGGTTAATAGTTTAGCGCTCAGTTATAGAACGGAAGAATGACTTAAAATTCCTTCCAATAAACACCCAATAAGGAATCGGAATGCTACTAAAAAATCTGACTCTGCAGATATTTGAACAGAGGCTTTGGTAAGATAAGCTAGCACGCTAAATACCGGACCATTTTCCGACGCTCGCATTACACGAGATGGACAGAGCCTTTCAGGAAATATGTCATAAATGTATACGCAATGCATGTGTGCATAATATTAGAACTAGTGGAGTCCTTCATCTACCTCAGAAGAAGCTTAACAGGGAATGAGAGGAGCTCGACGGATGATAACATGAGGAAATAAGCCTTTGCTAGGTAGGTTTACCACGAAGAGGCCACTACTATGCTCAAAGAAGCTTACTTACATTGAAAGCATTAGTGTGGAGTTTAGTACCCTATGCATCGGATGCATAGGCCGTTGGAAAAACAGAACGAAGTAGATGTGTAAGCCTTCGAAACTTGATACTCGAGGCGGATGTTGAACCTCAAATGAACAGTTCAAGTAAGAAACGAGGTAGTATAAGGAAAAGAAGAGGAGGAAATGGTAACAGAGCACCCTGTGAAGGAAAGAAGAAAGTGGACCGGACATTCTTTGAGTCTTAATGGAGTTTTTAGAACCATAATAGACAAGATGGGGAAGGGATGGACGGAGCCGAGGAAAAAATACGTAGGCCACGTAAACAGGGATGTTGGACTGAAGAGCTAATAGTTAGTCCTTCCGTTTTAGTTCAGGAGTGTATGGAATGAATGGAGGGTGGCAGACAACCAATCTTCGGACTGAAGTGCTGATAATAACGTAAAGATAATGTCGCATAGAAAAGCGTTCGGACGGGCCTAATACAATTTTAGATGCCGGAACATAAAATAATAGGTACATATATAAAATAAAGCTGTCACCGACAAATTCAATTAACCATTTAAGCGTTTTTTATTTGAGTCTGTTTACGGTAAGCACAGAGTCTATAGGTGAAGTTTTTTTACAAGAATGCGTACAGACAGCGGGTCATCGTGGATGCAAGCTGGCTCGCAGTGGCTCGGTCTTCCGGTCATTTATCGTTAAACGTCGGGAGTCGAAGGAAACTGGTTCACATCGAGCGTTGTCACAGTAAAACTCTTGATTTTTGCTTGCAGGTGCCCTCCCAGTGACTTTAACAGCCCATGCAGTCATATCTGAGCGTCAATAAAATTCTTTTCTTAGGCTCTCTTACTTTCCGTCGGAGTACGTAACATAGTTCCTTATACACCTTTCATTTTGAACAAAAGTAGGCCCAGGGCCTTTATAGTGATTCTCTCTGTGATTATACGCAAACTAGCATTCACAGGTTGAAATATAGCTCACAACCGTACTTTGTTTTATTTTCACATCCTGTTAAATATCTGCTACATATCAAGGGTAATGGGGAACTTCCTGTTCACCAGTTTTCTGTAAAGTTGCTCATTTAATGCAGGTAGAATACTCTTTACTATCCAACGGAAAGCCCTGGGCTAAAGAATTTTGAAATACGGCCATCTCTTCCTTTTGGACAAAGTAGCTCCGACATTCATTTTCCCTGACTTAGCCGTAATTTTATTCACATTCGCTACGAAATTCTACATTCTCCCAGTACGGTCGTCTTCGGGCTTTTTTCCTTTATTTTCAATGCTTCATTTCATTCACAGCGTCTCTTATCCCTCTCGTGCTTTCGGATAGCGATGGGAGGCAACGGTTTTGAGCGCACATGTCATCCAAAGAGCATTTTCAAATGTGACATTCACCGCTCCGATTACAGTTTTGCACTAAATTTTTGTTCAAATCCAAAGCATTGAACTCGTCTCCTCAAAATCGGGTCTCAGCTTATTTTTCTGCTCTTTTAAATCATCAGGTGAGCAACTTCAGTAAGGGTGTCTCACTTTCATTTGCCCCTGCAAAAACATTTTTCTCTATTTACAAACACCATGTTCCCATGGCAGGGAATGTAATCCGAATGGCTCATTTTTGGTGATTTCCCTCTATATTTCTTATTGCTCGACTATTATGTTAATTAGCCTAAATGCATAAGCTTAGATATAATTGTATCAGGGATAACTTTGTGGAACATCTTCATTACGAAATGACATGGTAACTTAGAGGTTCCCATCTATAATTTTATTTCTCATGACATAGATTTTGTTTTATCGCAACATCATCAGGGGATGCTGTTTCACTTCATGATGTGTAAGTTTAGTTTACGTTTATAGTTCAAGATAATTAACTTTTAACGCTTTTTAAAGTTATGGGTTGTGAATCGCATCGAACAGGTCCACTTAAGACCCAGCAAGGGTGTGGCGTTCAGATGGACTAAATACAATCCATTAGGCGTTCTCATGACTGGGATCACCGTCTGCACACGGCCCTTCCAGCCGCCGCGAGAGCGTTTGGCGAGTATTAGGTCACCAGCCATTAATAAAATGGATGTCATTAGCATTTTGCATCCTTTCACAATCGGGATACCTCAGCAGCCATGCACGAATCCTATACTGTTATAGTCACGGATAGTGCGAGGGAAAAAGGATAGTTACTATTATCTATCAGTTCAGCGGTCATACTCTCTCCACTTCTAATCGTGGTCCTGCCTGCCAATAGATGCGGATGAATAGGCGAATGGACTGATGCGAAAATCATTCCTCCTATTTCATTGTTTAACTCGAATGATTTGTATCTCTGTAAGAGTGGCTTCCATTTAAGTCTATCCAAAAACAACAATGTGACTCTCTCTCTGTTCGTCCATAACGATTCTTCACGAAAGGGGCAGCTTTCCTCTGTGTCCTATTTATTTCCAAGATTAGTTCCTTTTGAGCTTTAAAGTGGGATAAATTTCAGACATTCAGACAGCTGAATTAGGAATAAGTCCTTTCGTGAGCGTTAGCTTTTCCAAAACGTTTCTCTACTTTTATCGGTTCACATTTTATGTCTTTATATTAGACGCATGATCTTGTGTTCCTAATTTCCTTCAAATCACCTTCCTTCTCTGGGAAGCATAAATGCTTAGTTATCCCCGTTAATGACCAAAAATTATGGACTGAAAGTTCCGTTTCGGAGTGGAAAACACGAGTATAATTGTCCATTCATCACTCTTTATCAGGTAAGTTAATTTTAAAAAATTGAGATTTTTATTTATTTCATTCCATTTATTCATTCCTGCTAACATTAAACGTAAGTTATTCTGTCATAGCAAGATGGATTTACTCTCATGTTTGCTACCGCCATAAAATTATTTTAACGGTTTTCTTTTAGCGTGCATTTGCTTCTAAATCTCTCCCTTAATATTAGAAATATATTTCTTCGTGTATTCCCGTTCCCTTCACTAAGTTGCCGCGAGAAAAGCTAGAGCTGTAAGAAAGAGAATCAATCTTAAAGATTTATTTTGCTTACTTTTCCTCCTTTGCTGTTTTTTCTTACCTTCCACATTTGGCTATTTTAGAAAGACCATATTTATTGATCAGAATATCTATTTCCATAAAATACCCCGCAAGCCGACATAATGTCGTGTAGGAGGAGATGTCAGATCTCCAGCAGTGAATAAAGAGAGACGGGTAAAGTTGTCTGCAAAAGGGGGGTGAATATACTCTTTAGCGTGTTCCGCTCCTTGTGGACCGTACGAGGGGAAAACAAAATTTGGAGTCTATCCATTCAACGGCATTTTCTCTCATTTTTTTCATAATCGTCCCACTTACCGAAGTAGTTTTGGAGTTGGATTACTTGTTGTATGTTGCAAGTAAATTCCCACCATTGGTACCTTTTCAATAAGTCGAATCTAGCGTTTATTCCTCATCTGATTTCCATTCCTATTCCAGATCACGTAATAACTGTGTTGCATTATGGGTCTTCTCATTACAGTTAAAAAATTGTCATAAGCCTTAATGCTTCTTTGTTATGGAGACATGAAAAGCCCTTGTAGATATTTATCCATTTTAAATTACTACAGTAGTTAAGAGAAATTATATTTCTTGTTGAAATGTTTGACATCAATATTTCGTTGTATGTAGGTCTTATTGTTTCTCACGTACACACCTTTTGATTAACATGCTCGTACTCCTTTGACTTTTCTGTATCGTTGTTCGCCACTATGACTGCCACCACGTATGGTACTTGGATAGTTGTAGTCAAAGTTGTAGAATTCCTTGAATTAATTTCAACTAATGGTCATAAAAGCTAAGTTGTAGGTAACTATAATTTTTACGGGAAGCAAGAACGAAATGTTCCTGTAGTTCATTCAGTCTCTAAAAAATGTTAATTTTATGCAAATGGTTTATATCTACATCACATCCTTGGAACCACTATGTGAACTTATTAAATTAGGTGTTTGAACATTATGCTAACTAGCTATGAAGTTGTTGGGAATCATGAAAATGCTTTCTGATGTGTCTTTGATAAAAATTGCTAGTAAAAAAACTACCCTTTTCTTAAATAATGGAGCATTTAGTCTTGATTTTGTTATTATTAGAACAAAAAACAATATATAATTCCACATTAAATAAATTTATTTCACGACTCAGGTTTCGTTGCTGTGCAACACCTTCAGGTGAAGTTACAGGTACATACTCATGATATGGTTGCAGATGAGTTGATTTTGTTGTATTCGTGAGTTGTGCGTTGTAAGAATCAGTAAGTGCATAAAATTAATCAGCGTTGCATGTTTTTCTCATTTTAACCCAGAGGTAATAATCTGCAAATAGACAATGGTGTTAATGCCTATTCAGTCACCGTAAGAAGTAAACTCTAATGCCCTAAAATTTTCTGAATGGCTAAAAATTAGTCTGACTTTCTCTCTTTGAAATTGGAGGAGCTCCAAACCTAATTAGCTCTCTTAGAGATCTACAGGATTTCTTTTCTTCCGGTAAAAATCTTTACAAATCTAGAAGATGCCTAGTGTTTGACATGTATGTAATTCTTTAATTAGCACCATCTCCGTTCGGTCCAAATTTAATGCCACTTGTTTACAATTTGACCTTAAAAATTTGTGAAATAGCACGTCATTTCTACCTTTGTATTAGTTTGGTAAATAATTCCAATGGCAAATTTTTTAGGAAAAACAATATTAGGAAGACTTTTATTATACGCTTAATTCAGTTTACAAGAAATGCCCACTATTATAGTTGTTAGGAGTAGAGTGTTGGGATTCTTCGGAGCTAACTTTAAAAAAAAATTAACCGGGGTTTAATGAAGTATGCGTGCACTGGTACCACTGTCAAATCTGAGCATGTCAAACTGATATTAACAGTAATGGAAATTTAGGTAGTTATCGCATCAATGGACTAAAATTCATGGGCAAGGGGGATGGAATATAATGTATTACTAGGTTTTTCATTTAGGTGAAATTATGCATCTGGTGCAATAATAAGTGACGTACCCAAGTATTTGTGATGGATTTTTGTATGGAATAGGGTAAATTTATCAATTGGTCTATAAATAATTCCTATACGGATCTATTTATATCTGCAAAGAATTAAAAACGTTTGATAATATATGTTGTGCATTTAGAATATGATTATTGAATATTATTGTTAAAATGAAAGAGTTAAATGACAAGTGATATTGCGTATGTGTTAATCTTAATATCTTTCTAGCTCTATCATTTGTGAGAAAATATGTTAATAAAAACAATGTCAATAAAATAATATCTTTAGAGTAAAGGTAAATGGAAATGTGTGATATTTTACAAAATTTCCGTATACTTTTCTTAACTTTTGGACTTTAAAGCTCTGCCGATTATGTATTATTTCCAGGAACTCTATGCAGTAGGTTTTACTCCAAAACTTTCTTAAATGGTTTTCCAAATAATGTTAGAATGTTAGGGTTTTTAGTAGGTTTTACCTAAGACAGTAGTCCAATAATTTTAAATAGTTATATTTGGCATCTAAAGAGCTAAAATGTGAAAATCCTAATTTAGAGCAAAAATAGTAATCAGCTTTGCGAAGGTTCAAAAGGTTGAGTCACACTTCGATTTTCTCAGAGTTACAGCACTTTCGTTAATGATGGACCTTTATTTAGTGACCTGTTGAAAGCATTCAAGGAGACGTAAGAATATGATGAAATCATCATCATCATACACGATTCCTTTTGTGGAATCCCCGAATAATATTTCATCTTTACATCTGACAACCTTTTAATGAGTCATTCGTGGGATTGTAAGTATGAAATGAGAAAGAAACTTCATCCTCCCTAGGTATTTCCAGAATTTTTTTATTTAGATATTTCTAGATTTTCCAGAATTCCAACCGATTTTCTAGTCGTCGAGTTTTCCGGATATATATGTTATTGCGATCACTGAGAATATAATTTCTATGTCCCTCCCTCCTCCCCTCTTAGCGTACTTGGATGCTTACTCCTTCCCCGTAGTTTGCCCCCCCCCCTCAAGTGCATTCTAAAAGTCGTAGATTCCCTTCCAGTCAAATGATTCCCCTGAATGGCACGCTGTTGATCCATTGGGAGTATGGTGAGGGACTCGATGGAGCGTGATATTGCAGCTGTCTTGGAAATACTTCAGGTGCCGTCGCTTCTGCTGGCGAGGGGCATGAGGATGCGCGACGGCCTCTCTTCCCTTGACGCCACGCCGCCGCTCGGTTTTTCTCCTCTCGTCTTCCTTATTCTTCGGAGTCCAGTGTCAAACTCAGAGATGATCACCTACCCGAAGTGGAGATAGTGATATTCCAGTCGTGAATCTTACGCTAGGGAAAAGTATTTGAGAATAATGTGTAAGGAGGACAGTCCTGCCATACCCGGGCTCAAAGTGGTTGATTGAAAAACTAAGGATCACTTGTTGTTCGTGATATTTGTCCAACAATCTTGGAGGAGCAGAAATAAACAACAGCATCTATACTCTGAAGATTAGTTTCTCGAAGGGTCTTAGAAATAAATTTTCGTTATAAGAGTTTTTTAGCGTGAAAGATTCATACTTAATAAATATGGTTTTATCAAATAACCGATACTACTGAGGGAAAAAAAACTTTGTATTTCCACATGGGATGAGGCCACATATAAAAGCATAAAACATATTAAGAATGGTCTAGCAGGAAACACTGCAATTTTTTGAAATTTTTAAATTTATTATTATGTTAGGAATTGCAGTGTGTCTTTGATTAATCTTTTATGATAAAAAAATTCTAGAAGGTCAAACCTGGAATGATTTCTATAATATATCTTTGGGAAAAATAAAGTAACCATGCTAGTAACGGTCTCAGTATCCACGTAGATAACCATCTCAGTTTGAACCGATTCATCAAATCATTTAAACAAGGTTATAGCAGCAAAATATAAGAAAAAAAGTTGGTATCATGGACATTTTTTTACTTCCCAATTTTATCTGGTTAAACATTTTTATGAGTAAGCAAAGGTATGCTCCTCTTTGCAACAATTATCTCAATGGGTTATTGAGTGTCATTTGTGCGGAATATATATTAAATGAGTTAATCGTCATATAGATGAGTGTATTTCACGTGTCATAAAGATTCTAAATTTATGAATGGTCATGTGATGCGATTAGTGCCAGAGAGTCGTCTCACTTCCAGTACTTGGCGCTGAAGAAGTGATTTCAAGATTTAAAAGATTTTGTTTAGTTATCCCTTTGATATCTCAATCAAATTTGCATCTTTTAGGGTTATGATTAGTCTGTAAGGGCCGTGGAAGCGAATACAACAACATGACCTTATTTACATCCTCAACCAGATATCAAACAATTTAAAACATAAAACTCGGGGTTCAGAGCATATTTTTTCAGAATCCGGTATTTTAATGAACGGAAACATATAGTTTGAAATGAAATAATCATGGGGGAAAATTTTGAGTTCTTCCCTGGGAAAACAAGCTTTTAAATTTGGTGAAATATACCTAGGTAGTAAATTTCCACAACCTCTAAGCTGCGTGCATGATTTTAATTTTAGCGTATTTAGATATGTAAGGACTGGAATGAAGGCAGGATCTTGTTTCCAACAATTCTACGAGTATATCAACATATGGCGCTGATGACTAAACATTTTCCATGTTTAGTATATTTTTCTTTTTAATCCGATATAGCCTTACCAAAATACGTAGACGTAATCCAATTACCCAAATTTAAAAAAAGATAAAAACTTTATTCCTGTTGAGATTTTCTCTAAAGATGCTGAAACTGCCAATTCGCCACTTCCTGTGACTGACCTCAACATATTAAATCTCTCCGCCGTACTTCCAAATGTTTGTTTTCCAAACATTTTAAGTGGATTACCTCTCAGCACTTGCTACTACCCATATGGTGGACCAGCAAATGAACAAAGAAACTGCGTCCCTCATGTCTGGTGAAACTGAAGCTAATCCATTAAGGTTGTTCGCAAATTTTGTCACAGTCTTGGGAAAACATAAATAGTAAAAATTGGTAGCAAATCAAAAATTTTTAAAATATCCGTTCCATGTTACTCGTATTTTCCATATTAATTTACAATATGAAAAATATCTACGGAAGATTAACATTTTCGAAAAGATTTAGCGAGTGTATAGCCACATACCTACTGAATATAGAGAAAGGTCTTACCTTACTCAATGGAATCACTCTCCAATTACTTTTAGCCCGTCTTAATGCATACGCTATATCCTTCGCTCGACAGGAGATATCGGAGGATTGAAACGATAGATTTTGTAGAGATCTTTCTCCTTGGAAAAACGACGAACGAATGCTTAGCGCTCTTACCCCTTTGTAAATGCTACTGCTTTTCAAACTCAATTCCCAGGCAGTCTCTCCATTAATCCTCTCTTCGATGTAATAATACACGCCGAAATTTTTACTCACTCCTTCACCTGCCTATCTCAACCTTGTATCCTCCTCTCGTTTCCCATTGTATTCAATTTAATGGTAGCTCTTCCTTGTCTTGGCGTCTGGCCGGCCAACTGTCTTGATAACTTCTGAAAAGACGGTTATTTGTCAGAAAATTATCTTGAATTTTATTTAAGGTAGTATTTTACACTATTTTTGCCTCCTTAGCATTATTTTATTAGGATAAAGTGACCTTTTTTTTTAGTATTCCGCCTCTCAGAAACCTCTCCGCAAACAAAAAAATTAGCAATCAAAAGCGTTTGAAACGAAATCTTGAACAGCCAATTTGATTTTTTAAGCAATCCGACAGAACTCAACATGATTATTTTTTTAGGTAAAACATAATAATTCTTAACCGAAAGAAATGGGAGGGAAATCTTCGGATTCTTGGATACTATGTGCCTTTGTATCATGTATCGAAGTTGATTTTTTCATGAGAAATAGATAATGAAAATAGATTATTCTGTTGAAATGAAATTTGCCTCTGCTCATTAAAATCATGTTGTGTTCTAATTTGACTATAAAATTATTTCTTTTCATTGTTTTATTAGATCTCCTGCGCTTAGAGGATTTTTTTCCTATCATAGAAATAAAAGTAAGAAATTCGTCATCTTCCCGTCAATTTTATTGCTGAGAGAATCTCTCTCATACCTATATGTCAAATATTTTGGACTTAAAAGTTTACCGTGAATTATATTTTTTCAAATATGCTTATTATGTTATCTTCCATTATTACTTATAAGTCTATCGCACCCTTTTTTACTCGTGATATTTATTTCAGCCCTGATACTAGACTGATAGGTAAAAATCATTAATATCTGATATTTCTCATCTTAGGCCAGAAAAAAAGCTTTCAATATCTTTAAATATTGTTGGGCAAGGAATAATGTGGAAGTATGCTGCATTGGCTAAAAAAGATAACAAATGAAGGTTAATGGTGAATGAGACACGGCGAAAGATTAAAAAAGTCATTTGGAGATAGTGGCTGGTGAGGTAAGTATGGAAAAGGCTCTGGAAGAGAATTGAGTATCTCTTGAGGTATATTGAAGCACATGATAAAGGTTATTTAACTATTTGGAAGGGAATAATTGTTTTATAATCCGTCAGGGGTTTATAAAATGAAGAATATTTATGGTACACATTATAAACATTTTCGTTCTCTACTTCTTGGCATTCCGAAGCTCTAATATTTGCAAATAGAACACGAAGGATTAATGTTAACCGCTATAATTCCTCCTAATTTCAAGTAACATTTCGGTGACAAGAAAACTAAATAACTATGGCATTGAAAGAGAGTATAAAGTATTAAGACAGAAAGTGGTCGTAAAAATATATTTTTCGGCGTACCAAAGTTTAGAAACCGCTGACCACTTCCCAAGGGTAATCTTTCCGGCCTTTAGAGCAATAATAGAATGACTCACCAGCGTCTTGAAAACCCTTGCAAGGGCTCTCGAAGTGGCGTCGAAGGTTTTGAAACATGCGGGCGTGGGTGGCTCCCACGCAGCGGGAGAGCCCCTTTCCCTTGCATCCACCGCTCCGTTCCCGTTTTAAATTGATTGAGCGAATTTATCTGGCCTAAAGTAATATTCGAAGGAGATTTCGTCGACGGCTTATTTCCTCCCCCACCCACCCTTTTTCGCCGCCCTCCGACACCCGTCCCCCCCTCCCCGCTCCATCGATCCGTCGCCCCTCTCCTCTCCCTCCCCCACCCCCTTC
>LYUA01000164.1:159597-173155 GCA_002093875.1 Calopteryx splendens
CCCGCCCCCCCTCTTCCCTCGCCCCTAGTGATCCGAACCGCTCACTGATTTACAGTCAAACGGCGGCGGCGGTGTATAAGGTTCGCTCTTGCGGGAACCACTCCAATGGGAATCGAGTTTACCGACGCACCGCGCTCCCATAAATGAATGCCCCACTCCCCCACTCGCCCGCGACCCCTCTAGTCATCTCGTCTTCACTCTCTCGCCTCCTCCCCGATCCCCATCGCCGCGCAAGCGCACACCTCCCCCACACCACCCTCTCCATTCCCCTCTCTCATACATCCCACATCCTCCGACGCCGCCTCCTCCCCTTCATCGCCATATCCTCCCTATCGTCGGTTTGCGGTCAAAGAGATAGCTGACCGCACCCGGGCTCCCTGCCAAGAATGAATGGGTGATGGGGAGGGCCTCGATTGCGTGCGAGATGGCAGAAAATTTTTCATCTCCCGCTCGGACGTGTGCTCTCCCTCCCGCGACTCCTTTCGGGCTCCTGGAGTCGATAAATATCCCCCTCCGGAAAAGTTTCCCTTTCGGTCCCGTCATCCCAATGAATTAATTAATGAAATTTATTTTCTCTCACCCCCACGGGCGGAGGAGAGGAGAGGGGGGAGAGAGCTTTTCGACAGAGAAACTAGGCTTTTCGGACACGAAAGTTCCGGATTTCACATGCGATGATGACGTCAAGTGTAGAGTTCGAGTCGAGGCAAGTTTTCCTGCGGCTGAGAAATCGCAAACGAGGAAATACCGCTGAATTCAAGTTCAAAGCGAATGCATTTCGAATCGAATCCGAGAAGGAGTTTTTTGGGAAAGATATGCTATGGCTAATATTCGGAAACAACTCACTCACCAGGGAAATTGTGAGGCGATATTATCCACAGCTAACAATAAAGTACGGATCTAATGATGCCATAATTTTTTTTCTAGGGTATAAGAAATTATGATGCCTTAATTGATGGTTTTATGTTTGATTGGTACCTCAGCTGGTTTAGTTGACTTGACCACGAACTTCGGTTAACCTCTGCGTTTGATTACCAGTGGTAGCTGATTTTTCATTTATATATTAGTCCTTTCTTGATTACCATCGAACCTCGGAAATTACTTCTAGAACAGTTTTCCAGCCACCGAGTGAGGGCGTGTAATGTCGTCCCCTCTGACTTAGCTAATTAAGAGTGAGCAAATTATTACGCAGAAGAAGGCTTTTTTCCTGTCGAGTCTTAATTCCCCTATTTGTTTTAATGGACTCAAAGGTAATGCGATGCCAAAAACGGACCATGAATTTCAGGAAGAGGTACTGTTGACTTGATAAAGGTATAATTTTCGATGGATTCATATTTTTTATGAGGCTAATAAGCTTGTTAATGGTAAAATTAATTATATTTATTCATAATTTTCCCAAGTTATAGATTTATTTACGGTTTCAATTAAAAACATATTCCTAGAGTCTTTACTAAACTTTGAAAGTAGAGAAATAAAATTTCTTATTGAAGCATGTTCGTTCAGAGGTTTCCGCGGAATGGATTCCATGAGCTCTGCTTGTTTCTCTGGTTTTCACCACGTTTTTAGGCATGAATGGACAACATTTTTGCCAGAATTCCAGCTGGCGTCTTCAGGTCGAAAGTGTCCTTTCTTTTCCTTCGACCTGAAGATGCCTGTTGGGTTGCTGATGAAACTACAGTCTGCTTAAACCGACGAACGCGGTGATAACTCGTGAAACATTCACACTGAATAATTCGATTTCTTACTATCATTTATTATATCCTGCAAATTAGAAAAGCCATCTCAACTTTCCTTTAACTGGGTATGTCCATTCACTTGGATTTCAGTTTATTTCTCTGTGGATAGCATAATAACCTCAGACTACCTTAGTGACTGAAGGATTTGGTAGTTTAGTGAAGATTGAGGTCATAATAAGGGAAGGAAACTAACTTTAAAGCGTTACAGGTAGCCTTAAACATTGAGGACAAAAACATTTAAATGATAGCAATAAGTATAAAATAGATATAATTTTCACATTATTGTGCATATATTTGTCAAATGAAAATAATGAGATAAAATTAATTTTTTATTCAATTTGTATTAATAGAGCACCTTTAATTAATTAACCTTTTATTAGACCTATGATTGCCATAGATTGTTTATTCATATTTTATTGGATGAAATATAAAAAAACTAAAACTGTAACATATTAATTTTCATGAAATTCGCACAGAGTATTAACAAACGAGTCCGAAACTGCGCTAGTTTTATAATGTATGGCACTTCTCCACGGGTTTGAATTCCTGTTTGAATGCAATTTAGAAGTATCCAGGGACTAGACGGCTCTCCATAAGCCTAGTAGTATGTTGTTATAAGCTTAGTTCGGGATAATATTGATAGACCTTAGCCAATAAGTTCTCTCTGAAATATCAGTTTTTCGTAGTTATAGCCCCTAATTCTCCATCTGGTTCACTACTAATGAGTGTGCGAGAGGAGGCTTGAAAGGTAAAATTGGATCTCCTGATCACCGTGTTACCGTTCGGAGGGGAGATGAAATTGATAGAACGAGCCGTAAGTATATATTATCGGACGCATAAAATGCACCTGCGTAATGTGCCCATTTTACTCATAGCGTATTTGGTGACGCCATGAGTAGTTTTTAAAAGGTTCGAGAATGAACGGAAATTTATTCCATCGTTAGCAAAATCGGCCACCAGGTAGCGATGACTGCAAAATTGCCACTGATATCCCTTGGGTAGGTAATTAGTGGGGATGGATCTAGGACGACGGTCATAAGAGATTTATTCAGCCTAAAATAAATGAAGTTTTATGTACGGCGTTACTCCCGACTTTGGGGGAATTTTATAGTATGTGCGATGCAAATATTTTTTATTTACTTTGATTAAACTCTTCTAGACAGCATGAGAAAATGAAGAAAATTATCGACTCTGCTTTGAAATTACCTCGTTTTTTTTAAGTTTGATCTGAGCTGCACCATATCGAAACTTGAGGTCAACATATCCGGAATAAGCAGTTTTAAAGTGCTTTTACAGTTAACAAAGGACAAAGGAAAATTGAAATGAAAAAACGTATGAAACCGGAAAGAAACATTAATATACTAACCCGAGTGTCAATTATGAACGTAATCGCAAGATTTAACTATATTAGGCAGAAACTTAAACCAATTCTTATCCTACAAATATCCCGCTCATTTTTATAAAACTCTATGCTAAAGATTCTGGTAGATCTCAATTGCCTAGATCACATTTAGGAATTGTATCGTAAAATTCAAGAAAATATGAAAGGGAAGACGGAGAAAAAATTGAATGTAGAACCATTAACTAGATAAAAGAAAGAAGTACGAAAATACAATTCACAGAGAATTCTGAATGAGAACAAGAGGAGGGGCACATTAGCCGAATGGTGGGAATAGCTCAAGGAAGGAAACACGGAAGTGGCAAGCGAAACACTAGGGATAAGGAATAGAAAAAGCATAGGAAAATCATTAATTACAAAGGAGATGATTGAGAAGATAGACAAGAGAAGAAATTGACAGAACGTAAATACGGAATTAGGAAAAAGGACGTAAAATGAATAAAAAACAAACTAAGGCCAGAAACAAATAAAGGGTGGAAAGAGCAGTGTGAAGGCATGCAGAGACCGGGTAAAAGTCCGCTGTACGGAAAGTGAATGCACTGTCAGGAAGTTGGACCGGAATGCCGTGCACAATAATGGAGACACATTAGAAAAATTACTAATGGAAGCAGAAAAATGTTAAGCAAGGTGGAAAAAAATAGAAGAACTAAACTGTGAAAACATTAAGACACTGAGTTTGGACTGAAAAAAATGGTGTCCAAGAGTATATCTTAACTCCAGACCTATAAGATTGCGAAATAGAAAAGGTACTATAGGAATTGAAATCGAGCTACGATAGGAGTAGATATTTAGAAAAAATGGAAGAACGAGCTTTTATGGGGTCGTTTGGAGCATGATGATGGAATGTGGTCAGAAGACCAATAATAATAATTATTAAATAGTTAGTACTTCTTATCCCAAAAAAGAAAATGCAGCAGTACGTGAGGGCTAGAGAATGTTTATTTTGATTTCACATGCAGCAAAGGTAGTACTCAGGATCATTAACAGAAGGATGGATAATAAGGAAATCAACTGCTTAGGAGAGAATCAGTTTCAACTTAGGAGTGGTAGAGGTACACCTGTTGTCTGCTTTTTATATTTCGAAGAGGCTTTTTGCCAAGCAAATTGGATACCCCTTAAGGAAAATTAAGTTATTGCAGAAGATAGGAGTAGACTGAAGGATAGGAACCTTATCCGTAACCTGTAGTTACTTGTCTCATACTGGACAGTAGAGGGTATTTAACAGGAAGGAAGAGGAGAAACAGGGTGGGCAGTAGTAGGCCTGGGGTAAGACAGGGTTGTCCGTTATCAACCGTGATTTTTAACGTATATGAGGAGGAAATGGTAAGATAGGCGTGGAAAGGACTAGAATACGTGTGAATATAGGTGGGGAACTGATCACGTTACTTAGATCTCCGGACGATCAAGCTTTAATATGCCAATCAGTCAAGAGGTTGCAGTCATTTCTGAGCTTTTGCCAGAGCTCGTGCGACCGCTAAACAAGATGATAAGCGTAGGTTGGAGTATTTTAAAATTTAGGTGTGGGAAAGGATAAAAAAAGTGAAAATGACAGATATGAAAACGAATGAAGAGGTTTTGAGCATTGTTGGGGAGGAGAGAAGGGAATTGGGAGAAATCAAAAGAAGGTAGGAAAAAGGATGCTGAGTGACGGTATATTGTTGAAGACAGTGCTAGAGGGGAGAATGTTGGGTGAGCAAGATAGAGGGAGGAAATATTATGCATATTGAATGGAATCAAGTGTCTGAGAAAATTTGCGAAAATGAAGAAAAAGGTTAATGTAGGGTTGAAGTCGTGTGTTAATCAGAAGCAAATCTTAACCGGTGTAATACCATTAATAATAATACTGAAAACAATAGTTGTTTGTTAATCTTTTGCTTAATATAAGTTCTTTTTCAACAGATTATATATTTTAAAAAGAGACCCTAATCAGGCATGCCCATGATGACATTTCCCCAATGAACGTATGCTTGGCGTGCAGCAGTGAAAAACGGTGGTTTTTTATTGAAATTTTCTTTCTTAGTGTTTTAAAAAAATATTTCAAAACTGTAACGATGAAAAAATGATTCTTTTTAAACCAAAGTAACTTCTCACTAAATGAATAGCAGGAAAATTTACAAGAGTTTATTTAAAAAAATCATATTTGCTCCATCACAAGGAAGTGTAATCCACGTATTTTTTTAAGTAATGTTGAGTTTTAATGCGTAGTTTTCTCAAATTTTCGAAATATCAGGTCCGGTATATGAACCAGCGGCATAGCTAATGGGATCAATTTACTTGCATTTAGATGTATCCATTTTATTTGTGGATATTTCTTTTAATATGCATGTTATTGCTTAAATACTCTGCAATTTTTTAAATATATGTAGACGTAGGTTTCACATTTCTAACTCTTCATACTTATCATTATGAGGAAAGCAATTCAGAGTGAGTTATAGTCTGCACTAAATTTTATAAATTAACGTAATTGGATTGATTATAAATTAATAAATAATGAACACATCGTGACCTGTTAGAGCTTCATGTCCACGTATATTTTAGGTAGTTCTTGCCAAGGAAACGAATTTAAATTTCAAATTATCGTGTAATTTTTCATGTGAGTATCAACGCAAGAAATTCTGATATAATCCGAAGAGCCAGTTTGCAAACTGTCGTAGAAGTTTCGTGGAGTCAGAAGTCGCGAAGATACCTCAAGCATAATGGATGCTGGTTAATGTTTGAAGCAAGTACCTACCACTTACATTCACTTGTATTTATCCAGTTTTTTTAAATTGCGATCAGAAATGTGAAAGTTTTTCAACCACTGAGACAGAATATAAAATTGAACTTATTGCAGCTTTTAACAATGTCTTTCAGGCTGAAAATACACCTTTTTTGCTATTTTGTCATTTAATAGAAATCCTTTTTCCAGAACAGTAACTTGCGTACAGTTTTACAAATATAAGAATTTACCTTTAGTTCAAATGTAGTTCAATATAAATCCGTCTTTCTGTTGGGTTGTGAAATATTTTGAGCCCGAAGACAAAAGTGAATTGATGGCGAAAACAATTATCATATTCAGGGACCCCGGACTATGCTCTTGCGGCGCGGAACGAATGTATGGAAAAAATTTAATATGATAAATAGAATAGTGCTTTATCTCTGTAGGAGAAAATAACCTCCGAATTCCCTGTGATACACTGTGTGCTGTTTATCCTTTTACGGCTCTCTCATTCGGAGACTACCCCTCCAATGTCGCGTCGGTCCCCAAGTAAAACAGATGATGAGAACCTACGCACATCGCGTTACGAAATCTCATGAATCGAAGCAGAAGGCCGCCGTAATACAATTACGTGATCCCCGCGTAAACGAAGACTGTTGTGTGCTCTCTGGGATTACGCCACGCCTCCGCCGATTTCCTATTCATTTGTTTCTGGAGGTCGCGCCCCACTCCACGGCACCTTTTTCCTCCTCACCATTCTCCCTCTCCTCTCCTATCCCCCCCCTCCTGCTCCCGCCATCTTCCTCCCTCACTCCCGTTCCCCCACCCATCCTCGCCGTGGATTTGGCGTTATCTCGGAGCGATTCCGGGGAATGCGAAGGAGGGAGGGATGGGGAGAGAGAGGGAGGCGGAGGGGGGGAGGGAACTCTTTGGACCGTTGGAGGAGTGGTTTGAAGTCTCCGAGGGGAAAATGTTGGCGGGACGGAGGGGGGTCGGTGTGCGAAAGGGATGGGGCCGGGAAGAGGAGTGGAAGGTGGTGGCTTTGCTGTGCCGTCGCGCTGCTGTGTGGTTTGGACAATATCTCATTCATCACGGGAGTGTCATCGGCTGAGGGGGGGGACAAGGGGGGGCTAGGAAGGATTCGGGTTTGGGTGGAGGGGGATTGGGGGCGAGGGAAAGGGAGAGAGAGGCTTTAAATGGAAGCCGACAGAGATTCGTAATATGTCCCTTGCAACCAGCCGCACAACACGTTAACCTTCTCCACATCCTCACGTCACACCCTCCACGGGTGGCTACGCCTACAACCAATGTCAAAACAAATGAAATATGCTCCTCGAAAACAAAAAAAAACGTGAACGTTTCGCGTAATTTTCCCGTTATTTTCCCTGTGAGTTTTTTTCTGTTTTGTATCATCTCTCCTGCCGTCCACGACATGTTTTTCCCAAGTCTGGCCGCCTGGCGTTTCCCTTTTCATCTACGATTTCATCAAAACGTGACGAAGGCCGTTGGAATGACGACACGTGTGCGACAGGCTTTTTTCTATCGTCTCCAATTTTTTGTTTTCAGATTTGGTTTTGGAGGAACTGTACACAGCTGTGAAGGCATTTAGGGTGGTGTGAGCAAGATTTTAGTGTCACACAAGTTGGGGAGACCTCTTTGGAGTTGTGTTTTCCATGTGGAAGAGTGGGAGAGTTTTATCTTATCAAAACCGTCATCCACTTCTTATGGTGGGGCACCATTGCTATGCTTATGATCTGACTTATAGCATTTGGTTTTTGATTTTAGTCCGCAGAAAAATGTCCACTCCTGTGCATTTATTTATCTTTACTTCGATGACATTTTTACTCCTATAGTTTTATTTTATACAATTTGTTACACCGGTTAATAATTTAATACGTACTTATTCACCATTAATCGCATTCCATTACCTCATGTTTTTACGCCTACCAACAACACCATCCTTATTAACTGCTAGGTGAGAGATTACAATTGGTCTCCAATCTCATCCGTCGTTCTGTTAGTTTCTGCAGCCTCTATTTCTCATACTGTTTAAGTCCTTGACCCGGGTAGCAACCTTCGTCTTCTCTTTTATCCTCTTTTTCTCACTCGTTTCATTTGACCTTCTACAAGTTACTTTTGTAAACAGATGTTTGGCGTCCTTATCACGTGCCCTAAACAGCTAACCATTTTAAGGCGTAAAATATCTTGATCATGGAGTATATCAGCTATTACATTATTATTCCTTAATCTCCCAACTTAGCATCTTCTTACTGAATTACCGTTCACAGGGTGATATACTTACTCTAAGAATGGTTTTTTTATCACAAAAAATCTCAAGTTTATTTGAATCGCCCACCGACCGTAGTCCACAGTCATAGGTGGGCAGTCGTCGCATGCTTAATAATTTGTCATTTTGATTTTTGATTTTTTAATATACCAGCGATGTATTTCAAGTGATTTGTAGCAGATGTAAAAATTCTATTTTGACCCAAATTAAAAATACTCACCTTTTGGTGCGACCAAATCCAGTGAGCCGAATTTATATGGTTGGGTGTTCGGCGGATCGGTAGGGCGGTGAACGTCCCTCATGATTTCTTTCCCTCGTATGGGCAGCGCCTGTTTCTGACACAACCGGCGACCCTCGATGGCCCTACGAATGGCACTTTCCTCCGCGGAGACAATGCCGGGAACACTTGCGTCGGTGTGAAACGGATGATGATACCCCTCCATTGGTTTGCAATGATGGTCGACGTTTTGGAATCTCTATTGGTCCGAGTAAGCAGATATATAAAAGGATTTATAAAAATAAATCCTCCGCGGCTTATTCACTTCGATGATTAGTAATTACTTTTCTTCAAATGATGAAGAAATATGAATTATTTATGGGATAATATTTTCACTCCATTATGCTTTTCTTTCGAATAAATGAATTCAGAAAACTCCTTGTTGTAATATATATTCAATATGTAACGATTTATTTCAGTGGAATAGTCAATGCTAATAGATTGCTATTGGGTGGGATATAATGATTTTGTTGTATAATTATAAACGCAGTATTCACCTTACCGTATCAACTTGAATTAATCCAAATATATAAATATCATTAAATAAGTTACTTGACATACATTTACGTGCATGACGCACTTGCCATGGGCTTCCATGGTAAAATTGGTTAAGATGTAGTTATCGGCTGTCACTTGGTGGAAACTATTCATCGCAAGAAGTTTAAAAACTAGATTTTTCCACAATTTTATTTGCTCACTACTCAGGTTTCGACTGTCAAGATATCCTACACCTAATGATGGCTTGACAGTCGAAACCAGGGTAGTGAGCAAAGAAAATTTTGAAAAAACCATATTTTTCATTCTTCTTACTTAAAATTAGTACGTATTACTATGCGCTCCAGTACGCATTTTGAATCCTTGACATTAAATGAAGCTTTATCGACAATGAATTTTGTTTAAACTCCTATGGTTCAGTTACATATTATATATTATGTATTTCAACCATAATTACTGAATAAAATATAAATGCAATGGATGTTATATATGATTGCAATAAATAGAAGTTAAGATTTATTGACATAAACATATTTATTTGCTAAATAAAGTGAAAATGCCTGATGTGATTAATTTAATTTATCCTGACATTTACTCAATTCGTAATTTGCACGATGTTTATTCTATTTTTTGTTTTTTTGCCGGTTAATCACTTCTGATTCATACTCCTGATTGGATAATATTTCTACAGATTCCTCTCAACTAACAAAACTATTAGTAAACGCTTTCGAGGGACTTCGAGGAAAGACGTTTCCCAAGCCAATTGCGCAAGAGATAGGTCATTTAGATCTTGCCCAGAAATTACCAGAAATGTTGAGTTTGAAAAAATTGAGCTTTTCTAAAAAATAAAAACCATGAAGCGATTCTGTAACATGCCATCTTTCCGTTGATTTCGGCGGACTTCCATTAGGCACCGAAGATAAGGGAAATGCCAAAATCCGAATTATCTCGTAATGAGATTTAGACGTGACTGCAATCTGTGGCGGAATTCACTCTCTTCCGTATTGAATCAACGATCTAAATTCTTAAAAGCGAGTGGCTACTGTTATTTAGCGGTGAGATGATCTTTCCAGAAATAGGAGATGTCGGAGGGAATACGAGGATATCATGCAATCCTTCCCCGATCACAAGGAATACATAACTATGGACACAAATTAAATGCTTTCCTTAACGCATCCTTCATCGATGCATAATATGCGCTATTAAATTAATTCAAGCCATGTTCGGGGTGCGCTGAACAGCATTCAAAAAATGAAGAAACACAATTTTGACTGTCCGCTTATTTATTATAATAAAATAAATTCGTCTGACTATGACGCTTAGGTCTTGCGTATACAATATATTAGTTGGCAGAAAAAAACCTTTTTCCTTCATTTTATGGGATAATTATACTATAGGACTATTGCATCTTGAAAGTTTTAATCCAAACTTTTATAAATTGATATTATTATAATTAGAAAGAACCTTAGCAATATAAAGTCTTTATATTAATATCCTGACGGAATAAATGTATACTATAAGAATTTCCGTTTCTAAATAACTGCACGTCCGCGTGACCCTTCCTTCCCCAAAATCCTTCCGTATCTCCCAAAAGACCCCTAAACTAAAGCAGTAGTCTTAAGTCAGTGAAAGCTCACCTAACACAACCTAATCATTTCCATAGGAGGCACACCCATATAATCACCCACGCTGCAAATTCTGCTTTCTTCGCCGTCCTACAGATCCCTCTTCAAAATCAAACCATTCGCTCCATCCCTCCTGCCCATCGAAAAACGTTTTCTACTAATTGAAATGCAACTTCTGTCTCTCATTTTACATCGGAAAATGCACAACCACCTTTTCCATCTATATGAATAGCCACCGTCGCTCCACCAAATCAAATGCCTTCACCAAAATACACCGCTTCCCAAAACCAACTATACAGCAGGTGCCTATCCTACACCTATCAATCCTCTAAATCCTCGCTGAATCCACTGCATCGAGTTGAAAACTGGAGTGATGGCTCACGCTTGGCTTAGTAATGCCTTCTTCATTTAGAGATTAAATATGCAACGTTAACACCCCCTGCCTCTCCCGTATCACACTAACTCCGCAAACCCTGCTGTTTAAAAACATTTCCATCCATTCCTTTCCCAGTCTCTTCACCTCCCGCTCTCTCACCCTGGGAATAGTACTTATTCTGCGAGGACTGACGAAGGTGGCAATGCCGTCGAAACGTAAAAAGATATTTGTGTCCTTTTAACTGTTCTATGTATTTGTTTTACATCAATTGCTATACTGTCATATATTTATATACAGATATACATACACACACGGACACTAAGGGTGAAGATAATGTTATTAATACCGTGTAATTCGTACACTTGCTTCTGCTACACGTGCCATTAAAAATGAAATTGAAATAAATTACAACTCTTTTTAATAATGACTAACAAAAACCTCCACAAAGGCTGTTTTAATTTTATTTGCGAAATGGCTTGTTGAAAATGTTTTAACTCATGGGAGAAAAAATGCTGCACTACATTGGTCCTTGAGTTGCGAGTTGGAGAACTCAATTTTAGCAATTCTATTGTCCTATTTTTGGGTACTTTTTCATTATTCTAACATAAAAGGGAGGAATGGAAATTAACAACGGAATTTTAATTTACAGCAGTTTGGTGGTAAAAATGCTGGTAACCGAAAACTCGAGGGGTCTAATTGCGTCTCCTGAAGGGACATGCAGTTAGAGGCCTCCTAGGAGTTTACTTCAGAACTATTTATCACCATAATTGAAGCACTTTATTTGCAAGAAATTATTTTTGATTTAAATTAGATTCCTAAAAATAGTGTTTTTTATTGATAAAGGATTTTATGAAATAAGGCCCAAAAAAAGTATTTTGATGTGAAACTGCATTGCCTCGACTGCATTGTAAGTGCACTCTGGGGCAGTGTTAATTAATCAAGTTGAATACATTCCCTAAATTTATAACTTTTTTACTCAATTTGTATTTTTTTGTTTTTGTCTCTAATATTAGTTTCCAGAATACCTAAGTATAGCTTTTTGCGTGCCATTTCAATCGTTTAATTTATTATAATAAGTTGGGGCCATATTTTTCATTATCGTCTTGTTTTAATTTCTGCTATTCTACACAATTCATTATTCATAGTGTCTCGTTTTGTATTAAAGATCTACGTCTAACGACTAAGTCAATTCCTTTCTTTGATTTCAATTTTGGGAAGTGTTTTACTGCTAGTTAGCCCAGCTCAGACTGGCCTTTGCATAGAGTATTGTTGGCCTAATAAACGTTTATCATATATCTCTTTTTGATTTCCGTAGGCGCGACTCTTTTACATAGTATTTTCAAAATTATAATATAATTTCACGATTTAATCAGAACAGAGATCTCATCAGTGCATTTAGCCGACCCTATTCATTGGTATTTTCTTTCATTAGCCTTTTAACTCCATTTAATCCTATCTCACGAGATTCTTCAGTTATTTTATTTCACACTCCGCGCTATATTTCTTAATGTTTGTCCTCTGACCTTTGCTTTCTGTCCTCTACACTGGCTAATTTATTACCTTACATGTTCTATTTATTGACATCAATCGTTTGTTGAAGAATTTTACGAAGGTTATCGAGTTTCGTTTGGCCTAATGATACGATCAATTCATTTATTATTTATAAAAAATTACTATCAAATTATTTATCATTTCTGACCATTTCAGTACCAATCTTCAAACATATATTTTGGTGAATTACATTAATGTTGGTGATGGTTTTACTCAATCGCCTTAAACAAAAAGAACAAATATTTAGTATTAAAATCAGATTTTCTTTTGGAGGTGATAAGATTTTTCGTTGAAAATAATGGATTGGAATCTTCCTAGATTTTAGGTATTTCATTTTCAAAAAAACGGAAAGCCTAAAAACAATGAAGTTGGTTTATTGGTTCTGTCGGATATATAAATCAAAGTCTGTAAAAAAGAATACATTTATGTGATCCTATATTTCATGTTAATATCATTTACACTCGGAAATTAAAGGTTTACGGTTGGCTTTGGGTGTGGAATGTCGTGGATAGTGTCGTCATGGATGAATTCGTCCTAAAGCATGGGACATGCATCATGAAACTGGCCTGGGATGTACGACAAAAAAATGAAGGCACAATAACGGATGTTTTGCGCGGTCCTGGGTCGTTGGAGGTTGGCATCTCCTCATCCGTGTACCCCTTTTACTCCATGATGCATGGATGCGCAGGGCGAACGCGAGTGCAAAAGTTATGCGGTACATATCCATAGCTGAGCTGTTTTCACCGTCTCATTTTTCCACGAAATTTCGCCATGAGTAAATGAAAATGTGCGTCGTTAAGCGGAAGGGAAAAAAAAGGAGTAAAAGACACACAATGAAAAATTATCCTCGCAGAAGTCTTCGCAGACCTAACTGCTCTTTCACCTCCCTCCTCCCTCTCCCCCAATCTCGCTCCCCCTTTCCATCTCTCTCTCTCTCTCTTTCTCTCTCGAGTTTCGGAAGACGGAAGAATAGCTCCATTAAACGGGTCGTGGATAATAAAACACCCACATAGGCAGTTTGTTTAAAAGTTTAAAAAAATAAAGGAGTCGGGGGTTGGGGAGAGAAACCATGGATGGTGGGGGAGGAAGGGGGGGGGGCGTCGGGTGAGAAACTCGT